>BGPR01017002.1:0-33439 GCA_013235015.1 Araneus ventricosus
CATTTCTCCATAGAGTCATAAGCCATATTAAAAATTGCCTAGAAATCCATCGGGGAGGCTGAGAATTTAGTAATTTCTTTAACTATTTTAACAAAAGGCAAAAAGGCTACTTAGCTATATTTTAGACAGAAAATATATTATTATATTCTCAGATAGGGACATACAATTGATCTTATATTCATTTCATATTAAAATAGTTTAAAAATAAATTTACGTAAGTTTTTTTTTTTGTTGCTGTCGCAGATTGAGCCACAAACATTTTGTCTAAATTGGGCGGATTTTAAAACAACATCTTAATCTACAGGAATGTTTTAAAATCTGTTTATCACCATAGTATTGTTATTAATTGAATTGGAGTAAAGTCAGTAAAACCAACGGGGAGTGGTCTCCCTAAACTTTCTCGTATACTCCCCATTGTAGAGAAAAAATAGTTAAAATGTTGTAAAGGAACAGAAACCCCTAACGCAGTCTAGAAAAAAAAATCAGAGAAACGTCATACCACGATTTTCGAAGGGCGCCAACGCGAAGCTTTTTGGAATTAGAAATATGACACGAATAGGGCTGAGGTAAGATAAATAAAACGAAATTTGCAATTTGAACGTCTTTTCAACTGACTGGACACAAACCTTTGGACACAAATCACCATTAAGGTAAAGAAGGTCGTTATTACCAAATTTGATTATCAGCATTTTTTAAAGAAGTTATTGGTGTTCAAAAGTGCGATTATATAGGACAGTCAACCCTTTATTTGATTTCTCTTGGGTCCAACATTTGATACAAACCTACATCTCCTGATGATAAAAAATCTGCAGCCAAAAAATTTTTAATTTAGCTATTTAAGTTTTGTGAGTTGTCGCAGTTCAAAATTAATACAGACAGAGACAGACTTCCTGTAATATCGGATTTGTCCAAAATTTGATAGAAACCACAAATCATGCGCAAGACCACATGTCAAATTTCCATCTCGTAGTTTAAATAGTTATAGTGTTCACAGACAGATATGACACAGCACAATTCCAAAATTGTGTTTCTTTTCGGACCTGATGGAGGTCTTAAAACCTGAGATTCGTCGTATTCTCGAGTTCTAATTTTTTGACGATTGCAAATACTTTCTTTGTACTATATGCTAGGAAAATGTACTCTACAATTTCCACATTATTTTGGAAAGATGATACAAAAACACTGTTTTTAAGCACATCCTTACACGTTAAATGGGAAGCTACATTTACATTGCCATCTTTAGAGTTGCGATGCGGCAAAATAACCAAATACTCCTGAATTCCTATGCCAGCAGGCTATGACGTATTTAAGTCACAGTAAGTATACAGGTTTTACGTGGTTTCCACCTGTTCTATCTATGTGGTGATGTAAAATGATGTGGTAACGATGTTGTCAGCACGACGCTCTACTTCCTTTGCTCTGATGTCCAGTCAAATCATGGATCAGTCAGCTCGTGTAATTGTGTTTAATATTGTTTCTTTAGACGTTGTTCAATTTGGTTTTACTTGTACTCATCTATGTGGTAACAAATTGATATGCAACTTTTTCTCTGTTAAAATTGACATGCGACGCCGAACAAGAAGGGGTTATAGTAAAACCAGCGGGAGTGTTCCTCAACTTTCTCTCACAATAACCTTTAAAACACGTTAGATTAAAAAAAGCACCTCCCTGTCTTTTTCTTTAACAGAAAATAGGGTTTTTAAACTATTAATACTAAATACAAACATTTTATCAAATCCCTAATCATCTGATAGTATTTTTCACACACAAAAAAAAAAAAAAAAACCGCAACAGTGATTGTTTGGGAGGAGAAAATAAGTTTTGGTTAAAAAATGTTTAGGTTTTTTCATTCTTTGACTTTGAGTAAATTGAATTATTTTGAAGATTTTATGCCCGTAAGGTGGATTTGTGAGTGAATGGTCGCTAAATGGATTAATATGTAAAAAAGTAACATTTTATTTGAATATACTTATATTGCGATATAAATATACTTGAAACAGCATTTAGTTACAAAATATAAATAAATATATAAATGAAACAAAAATGTATTTATATAGAGCAAGAAGAACCAACTTTAAAGTCTATTAATTTAGTACCGTGTGGTTTTTTTCGTAAACATGTCGATAAATGGTCGGTACCGCCATTGTTTCGTACTTTCACAAGTGGTTTCTTTCATTTTATGTTTGTACATTACCACTGGTAAGGTGTTTTCTTTAATTTGCTGTCGGAATATTCGGAAAATTCCAATTTTTTCGCTTGCAAAACGATGGCGCATCGCTAATTGTAGGAGACGCCCACAGATATTATGCGTAATTAAGCAGAATTCACTATGCCACAATTTTTCCTTAAATTCAGATGAAGAGTCAGACTCAACCACTGCAACTTCAGCCTAAGTTGTGACACTATTCACCTGTCAAATGTGCCCAAAGTATAATATAAAATACTTTGGCTTCATTTTGCACTATATTCAGGAGAAGTAAAACAATTACATTACCTTCATACACTTCACGAACTTAAATTACATCTGACATACTGCTAAACCTGTTTCACATTTGAAGCTATTCGGTGTATTATTTGATGATGATGATGTTGTTAGCTGCAACGTGCCAAAACACCCGAACACTGTCACTTGGAAAAAATAAACAAAACAGAATACTATGCCAAAACTGTGAGAGTAGTAAGAGCTTTTAGCAACCAGACAAATCTTGTAGTTGGTCATTTTCCTTTTCAGGCTGTCTCGTGCTGCTATTAATTATGTAACTATTAATAATGAATTATTAACATGAATAAAAAAGACTACATGATTTTCAGCTGTATTCCCTTGTGCTATAAGTCATTGTATAGATTCTAATTGTTCATAAACAACTTTGTAAATAAACTAACGGATTTTTGAGATTGATATTTCTTTCTTTAATTTGTGCATATATTTATCATAAAAATGTAACTGATAAAATTCTCTCATTCCATACAGAGATATATAGTTTAGATATATATAGTTCTGTATTTAAGTATGTAAGTCATTCTTTGTGTGGCAATTATTTGAATGAATAAATGCTGATCTTTACTATATCAGAGGATTCTTTACTTGGAAAAGCATAATGCACCCTTTCTCATAGGAATCGCTGACTGAGTTAGGAATAATTTCTAGCGAATTTCAAATTTAAGAAATTTTGAGAGTACTAAATAAAAACACAAGAGGTGATAAGCAAGACTAAAACATTTTAATGAGAGATAAAAAACAAATGACATTAGTGAGAATTGAAATTTAAATAAAAGAAATTAAGAAGGTCAAGGTTCTGATGGCGAAAAATATTCTGGGTGGGGTTCAGAAATTTATTAAGATGGTTTACAGATAAGGGAGCTGCTGACTTATGTTCCCCCACCCCCCCCAAGCCAGATTCTTTGCTAGCTGGTTTTCCTTTGAGTCATCACATGAAACGCTGTATATCAATAATGTTGTTACACTAGAATGAGGTTCAGAGCGCATACTACTGCTTAAGAGAGAGTAGAAAAAAGTGACATGCCCATCTCTAGGAGAATTGGATTCTGTATTAAACAGGGGTTATGTGTGATGAAAAGAACTCATATTCATTTGCACACATAAATTCAAGCTCTTGCTGTAGATGTACGACAAAAGATTCTGCAAAAGCACTACAAACACACATTATCAACAAAATACCTTCCAACCTTGACTGACCAACAGAATACGTGGGTTTCTTGTCCCCCTCCCTTCCTTTTTTTTAGAACTAATTACGATGAGGAATCAAAGAAAAATAATATTCCGCGTGCGTCAATAGCCCACTGAGTTAGAAAGAGTTTCTCATTAAATAGTAAGATAAATTCAGCTTCTCGAAAGTGAAAGCAAAGTTGCCACTTGTGCTGCGATTGCGTTTCTGGGTCGGTGGCCTTGGAAGTGACGAGAGATGGGAGTTTCGGTTTCGAGTGAAGTGGCAGAGGAACACGCGAAAGCAGGTGTTGGAATGACCAGAGAGAGAGAAACAAAATTGCACTTCTTCAGTCAGTCTTGGTCTGCTTTGGTGAGTTGTTGAGCGCCTTCGTGTTTGGGATTTGTGGGCTCTTTTTGAGCTTAAGTTTTGCGTCGGTACTCCTACGAATGGGATTACAATAACAGAATCCAGTACCACATTCAAACATTCACGTGAGTACTCAAGAGAGTTGATTTATTTGCATTATTAGCACGATTTCATTACTTTCTGTTTTCCCAACTTCATATTCAGCCTCAATTTAGCGGTTTAGATAATTCGGCTTCTATTTTAAAAATTAATACATGAAGAGTTTGTTTATCATATTTTTTTCCATGAAAAATTATCTGTTTGTGTTCTTGCTTTTCGTATGTTGAAATGCTGGTTGGATGGTATACGCAGAAGTTTCACTTTTCATAATAATTATATTGAAATCCAAGTATGTTTGAAATCGGAAACTGTTGCTAAGAGAGACCAATACATCGCACTCACGTGAATGTTTTTGTAACCCAATTTTAAAATAAAGGTTTAAAAAGCAAAATTATCTGAAAGTTTAGAAATAATAATTTCACGATTTTTGACTGATACAAAGTGCTATTGATATAAATATGAGGTATTTAAAAATTTTATATTATTCATTTTTTTTCCATTAGTATATGTCTCTTCAGAATTTTCTTATATATATATAAGAGTATTATAAATTTGAATTGACGTAATTTAATAGTATAATTATTATTGATTAATTCTTAAAATCATAATTTAAATAAATTATTAAAAGATATTTTATTATATAATTTCAGCTCAATGCCATTAAATGATTAAGAGCTTCAGCTCAATCAATTAGAAAGCTTTTATTGATATAACTTCTGCTGTTTTTCAGAGATTTAATTATCCAGTAACAATAACCTTCAGCTGATAACCACGTTTCAACAGGGAAATATCGAACTGGTCTTTTAAAAGGCAGATTTGATATCGACCATTGCTTTGAATTCAATAATTTTAATTTGACATCCCTAAATACTTATGAACTTTTATTTGGAAGAACTTAAATATTACCTTTATAATAAAAATGAACTTGGTTTGTTCTTGGCAAAATAAGTTTCAATACATAATTATTCTGTATTTAATATTTTTAAATATCATTCAATGGGACATCGTTTAGAATATTTATTGAAATATGGATCGTAAAAATAAACTAATTTTTATTGAATATACATGCTACTGCATTCAATGCGCCATTTCATAGTCTGTTTTTCTTCTTTTAATTAAAAAACACATTTACCATGAAAAATAAAAACAAATCTTTTTTTTATTACTTAGAATGTTTAGAAGCAAGCGTTCATATAAGAGAGAAAATTCTGGATAAATTGTTCCAAGAAGCATTTTTAATTAAACTTACTATACGTTTAATTAAATCAAATATACACGTGTTTTGAATATTGATAACAAATCCTAATTTGGTTAATTCGCAGCTGACGCGGTCACCATGAAAACTAGGATTTATCAAAAACATTTTAACAATGAAAAACTGGGTCTAAAAATTAATATAGCAAGAGAGAACGAAAATTATCATTCTAAAAATGACAAAAAAGATTTATTCACATTACTTAACAGTTTTAATGAATAATACATATTTAATAAAAGAGAATGTAGCGAAGAAAGTATTAATAATTATAAGTGAGAAATTTCTAATAATAATTCTAATAAAGATAGAATCAAATTCAATAAAGGAGTATGTTCAGCACTTTGAGTGAAAAATTTGCAAAATGAAAGTTTAAAATAAACGATAACATAATTTCTGCTTTCTTCTCATTGTTCAATAATTCAATTGTTTCATAATTAAAAAAGATTAGTAATAATATCTATAAATAAGTGAGCAATTTCAATAAAGGAATATATACAGGAAACTTACACGATAAATCTTTAAAATAATCGATAACATACTATATGAATAATCGATAACATACTATATGTTTTATCTTTCATTGTAATGCATAAGCACTCTGAATTATCAATAGTTTTTCAAAATGTTCTTTAAATACAGCAAAAGGGAATGACAACTGTCATTCTAAATGTGACGAAGAATAATTATTTACAACATTTAACCCTTTCAAAGACATATTCGTTAGAATTAAAAGTCACTTTGAAAAATAATGTTATGATTGTTACATAACTAAAAAAAGAATAAGAGTAATATCTATAAACAAGTGAGTAATTTCAATAAAGGAATAGCATATACACGAAATTTGCTAATGATAAATCTTTAAAAATAATCGATAACATACTATATGCTTATTTCTTTTTCACTGCATGCATAAGCACTCTGAATTATCAATAGTTTTCAAAATGTTACTTTGTCTTAAATACAGCAAAAAAGGAAATGACAACAATAATCTCTAAATGTGACGAAGAATAATTATTTACATAAACATTTAACCTTTCAAAGACATATTCGTTAGAATTAAAAGTCACTTTGAAAAAATAATGTTATGATTGTTAATTCAAAAAAGAATAAGAGTAATATCTATAAATAAGGAGAGCAATTTCAATAAAGGAATATATGTACATCGAAATTTACAATGATAAATCTTTAAAATAATCGATAACATACTATATATGTTTATTTTTTTCATTGCATGCATAAGCACTCTGAATTATCAATAGTTTTCAAAATACATTTCTTTTTGTCTTTAAATATATGTAAATGACAATGGTCATTCTAAATGTGACGTGAAGAATAATTATTTATACATTTAACCCTTTTCAAAGACATTATTAATATTCATTAGAATTAAAAGTCACTTTGAAAATAATGTTATGATTGTTACAATTCAAAAGAATAAGAGTAATATCTATACAAGTGAGTACCTAATAAAGGAATATATATATACTGAAATTTACATGATAAATCTTAAATAATCGATAACATACTATATAGTTTATTTTTTCATTGCATGCATAAGTTAATTTGAATTATCAATAGTTTTCAAAATGTTACTTTGTCTTTAAATTGATAGCAAAGTGGAAATGACAACGGTCATTCTAAATGTGACGAAGAATAATTATTTACAAATATTTAACCCTTTCGTGACATTATATTCGCGTAGAATTAAAAGTCACTTTGAAAAATAATGTTAAGGATTGTTATAACTAAAAAAAAAGAATAAGAGTAATATCTATAAATAAGTGAGCAATTTCAATAAAGGAATATATATAATGAAATTTACACGATAAATCTTTAAAAATAATCTGATACAATATACAGTTTATTTTTTTTCTGGCTTAAAGTAAGGGCACTCTGAATTATCAATAGTTTTTCAGCCGTTACTTTGTCTTTAAATAAAAGGGAATGATAACGAATATCTAAATGTGATGAAGAATAATTATTTACAACATTTAACCCTTTCAAAGATATATTCGTTAGAATTAAAAGTCACTTCGTGAAAAAATAAATGTTATGATTGTTACAATCTCAAAAGATTAAGAGTAATATCTATAAATATGAGCAGCAATTTCTTGCTGGAAGGAATATATATGAAATATACAATGATAAATCTTAAAATAATCGATAGTTTATTACTATATGCTTATTTTTTTCATTGCATGGCTAAGCACTCTGATTTATCAATAGTTTTTCAAAATGTTCTTTTTAAATACAGTGAAAGGAATGACAACGGTCATTCTAAATGTGACGAAGAATAATTTATTTACAACATTTAACTTTCTTTCAAAGACATATCTGTTAGAATTAAAGTCACTTTGAAAAAATAATGCCATGATTGTTACAATTCAAAGAGATTAAGAGTAATACCTTATAAATAAGTGAGCAATTCCTTAATTAAAAGAACATTTATGAGGAAATATTATTGATAAATCTTTAAAATTAATCGATAAAATACCATATGCTTATTTTTTTTCTAATAGTAATGCATAAGCAAAATCTAAATATCAATAGTTTTCAAAATGTCTACAAATACAGTAAATGGGATTGATAAATTATTCTGAATGACGAAAATATTTATTTACAACATTTAACCTTCAAAGACATATATCTGTTAGAATTAGTAAAGTCACTTTTGAAAATAATGTTATTATTGTTACAATTTAATGAGATGAAGAGTAATACCTATAAATAAGGGAAAGCAAATCATGGGAGAAAAATGTGCAGAACTTTGTTTTGTATATTGGTGGCAGGTTCTGGGATGGCCAGAGTAGCTAAGCTTGACCCCTGCGAGTTTTCTTCTTCTGAAACTGTTCCAAGAAGAATAGCCATCGTTGATGGATGCCGCAGGGATATATTCCTCCGATGTGACAGTACAGGATATTTTATCAACGCTGGATGGTACAGGGATATCATCACCGCTGTGGACGGTACAGTGGACATTTATCACCGCTGACGGTACAGGAACATTTTTCCGTGAATGTCATCTCCGCCAACCCATCCTCTTCCTTCAAGAGCTGGTCAAAACTACCAGTTCGAGCGGACTCTGGCGACGTTTCACGGTATTATCATCGGTCAAAGATGTTAAAACGGGCTTGAAGGTATGCCCAATATCTGACTGCTGAAAACTCTCCAAAACGAAAGTTGAGGTGCAAAAAAAATTTTGACGGGGCGAATTCATTATCGAAGCTCCCTTGATTTCGGCCTGAAGGACATCTGTCACTTCCAGATTTTCAAGTAGTATCCTTATGACTGCCTGGCTGTCGGAAACTACTACAAACTCTTCGTCCTCCTTAAAAAATTCCTGTCCTAATTGATTCTGTTGAGTGGTTTTGAGTACACATCACCGAGGCGATGAATTAACGCTCATGTCTCAAGGCTGCACCGGCGTCCAAAATCCACACCCCACAAGAGTTCTCTAGCTCTTGTTCGAAACGCAACAGAAGATAATATATTTTCCTTGTAACGGAGGCATAACCCCGATAATCCTCTTAATGGCGTCAACGTCACCTTCTTCAGCCGCACAGAATACAGCCGCAAATGCGTTAGATTTCAAGGAGAGTCCGGTGTCGACCATACTCCCTGGAAATCACTAATTCTTTTGCAGTAGTCCGCAGCTTGTTGAGGAGAGCCTTTGCTTCTTGCCCAAGATGGCAATCTGAAAAATCTTTTCGCACTTGGTGAGCTGCTCTGATCCACAACCATACAAAGCCTTGCAGATGCCGGCGACCCGAAGTCGGGCAAGCCTCCTCGACTGAACACAAGGTACGAGAAAACCTGTCTGTCGAAACGGGTTCAGGCTCGGACTTAAAAGTGGTAGCACCCAGCCATGGCAGTTGAAAGACATCGCAGAGAATCGAGAGAGTTTTGAGCAAAGAATTCAAAATACCTGCTAATTTGTCTCCCCTCCCATGGCTACTGCGCCTGCGCGGAACCTCACGTGATTTGGGCTCCGTGATCTCTACGATTGGGCATGGACGGACAATTTAGGCTAATAATGAACTGACAAAATCTAAGCTCCAGAAATTCATTATATCCTCAACCAATGAAATGATTTGTGTCTCAAAATATCTTTCGCAACTGTCTTTTATTCGGAATCTATGGATTTAAATAATTGGCAGAACTCCACCACCCCTCCATTTTCGTGAGGAAATCGAAAAAAAATATGTATCCACTGTTTTCCTATGGGAAAATCTATGAGACAGTCCCAGTGGCAACCTAGGGGTATTACATGGGGCTGCAGCCCCCCCCCCTGAGCTATGCCATAATTCTTTGATTTTGTTTAAAATCACTATGGTCTGTTTCTTCTAATTTCTTTAAAAAATAAAATGAAAATGTGATAACATCGCTTTCTGTTTACAGGCTGAAAAGTTTCCTACTTTTCTAGTCATTCCATTTGTACTCTTGAGAGTCAGTGGTATTTTAGTGGTAAGTGGTCTCGCTTTGGGGGCTGAGAGTTCCAGGTCTGAAACCTGATCCACTGAAGATCCGCCGTGCATGGGGCCTACAATGCTTAAATCATATTGCAGTGGCCAAACGCCCTCCCGTTTGTGTGGCGTGGAAGCTTCATGAGGGGTGCCAGTCAAGCGTCATCCTCGTCATCTGACTGAGGTTCAAAATTACGAGGTCCGTCCCAAATAGCGCCCCCGTGTTGCTCTTCCAAAAACGGGACGTTAATATAACAAAAAACTGAAACCTACCTAGTTTCTGTGGCGTTTAGGCGAAAGAAGATATTTATTGGCTAGTTACTTCATTGCATTTTATTGAATTATCGGAAAGTCTTGTAGTGTTCCTTCACGATTCTTACTTGCTGCGTGTAAAGTTAATTTGTTTGGTCTACATAGCTACGAGGTCGAGCTTATCTGTCCTGACGATACAAATTTTTATGACCTTCTCTGCCCTCCCCCCCAGGACTCCCAAACCTGATCTGCCACTGAAAACCCCTCCTCCTCAGTCCTGACCACTGGACCAATTTCCGGACATATATATCAAAAATAACTTTGGCAGAATGAGGTCTATCTCTGAGTGAAATTCCCAAAATGACGTTCAAAAAATATTAGAAGATAGTAATGATAACGCCATTGACTCTGTTGGTAATATAATAGACGGCTGTAATAGTAAGGTGAAAAATAATACTGATTTTAATGCATCATTCAAAACTCTAAAATTTTTATAAGTGAAATTTAAAAGAAATATATCGTTAAATTCTTACAAAATTTATCTTGAAGAGGATTGAGAGCAAAAGCAATTTAGGAAAAAAAACACATTTATAAAGTTAGTTCTAAGATATCTAATATGTCAAACTTTCTTAAGGCCCTCATGGTCTTATGAAAGAAAGAGAATTTTTCAATAATTCTTTATTTTAAAGAAGGGAGATGGAGGTTCTGCCCTCTGCAAATGTCAGAAAACTTCAAAATTCTGTAAGAAGTTTAAAAGTGAAATGGACTTCAAGTTATCTCATGAGATTTCATATCATTCCTGATGATATGTTTTTCTGGTTTGGACAGTTTTTAAATTCATCTCTTACTCTTCTCATGAGAAACCTGCTCGCGATCTACGCAAAGCAGACAAAAGTTGAGGAAAATATTAAAAACTCAAGAAATGCTTCTACCACATGAAATAGTCAAACCCAGCAGGATGTGGTCTCCCACTAACTTTCTGCATACTTCCCAAAGGTGCCAGTTATTCCTCTACTGGGTAGATAAAAAATTCGAACCTACTGTACCCGAATCCAATTGGCTATCAGAAGTTTTTCATTATATGGTTGAAAAATCTAGGTAAAAAATCACCCAAGTGCACCGAATAAAATGCATGTAATACACACATCCATTCTACTGGCCTGGAAGGAGAACTGATTTAACGCCATTCAATGAAATCTGTTCCTTTCTGCGCATGAGAAGATTACCTCCAGTACATGCGCTGCTGAGAAGGAAGAAAATAGAAGCCAAACATAACAAGAGATTGATTAATCCCTACTCTCTTGTTTATGTTTCCACTAAACATGTGCATTGTAATTCACTACGATTAGAAGAAAAGAAACCACAACTGACCACAATTTTAAATTAACAAAATAAAGTATAATGATCACTAAACAACTTAAAATATATATATATTTGTAGAGATATCATGTTGTCCAAATTCCTATTTATTAATGACACATTCACTACAAATTTTCATCTCTCTTCATTTGTATAAAAATTTAAATCAATGAAGTATAAATTTAATTCCCAGTAATATACGGACATTAAATTACAGGGAGATTGTTATAAAGAATAAAGTAAATATTACTGTAAAAGAAAAAAAAAAAAATTCTTAGAATGAGTCCTCAGCGCCATCCGACATGTCGCCTCATTCCTTTCTGCGAAAGACCTAAAAAAAGCATTTTAGAAATGAAAAACATTTTTCAAGATAACGGAAAGACATTCCATTAAGATACTAAAATAACCTGACTTATTTTAAAAAAACTTGTTGTGTAATTAAATATGATTGAAGAAAAGAAACATTAAAACAGGTCACAATTTTCAATTAATCAAATTAAAACCCTTAATGATCACTAAATAACTTACATATGATATATATTTGTACAGATACCACATGATTTATGCACATTCATATAATCTATATGCACTAAAGCAATTACATGTTTCTTTATTTGACGTATAAAAAAATTTAAAATAAATTAAATATAAATTATTCCAGTGCAGTAATATGCAGACACAAATATAGGAAATTATTATAATATAGGGTTTAGGTGGGTTTTTTATGGCGGCAATATACTCAGCCAAACACTTTTACTTAGTTTAACTCTACATAAGTTATAAAGAATAAAATGAACACATTTCAAGAGAAAAAAAATTAATTTTAATTTGCTAATTTTAAATTTAATTTAATCTAAGAATGAGTCCCACCAATTACCTGACATGATTACGGAGACGTCGCCTCATTCCTTTCTGCGCGATAAGAGGACCTTTCTAAAAAAGCATTTAAAAAAGAAAAAAAAAAAATCTTTAAGATAACTGACTGGCATTTTAAGATAACAGGATAAATGACTTATTTAAAAAATAATGTTACAAAAAAATTATTAAAAAAAATAAAGAATTTGAAAAATACTTTATAACAAGAATGACTAGAAAACGTACTGTAAACTGAATTAATGTTTCAAATGAAGAAATAATAAGTATGATGGTAAAGGCTCAGATATATTACTCTTGTTATGTTCTGAACTAATAGTGCTTTGTAACTATATGATCAGAAGAAATGAGACGCAATAAACAGGGACAATTTCGAAGAATAAAATGAACTTTAATGATCACTGAATAACTTAAATATGATACATATTCTGTACAAATATCACACATTTGCCACATTCCTATATAAAAGTGGGTTACGAAACTTCTGGGGAAAAAGAATTTTCTCCTGACTTTTCCCTGACTAAACTTACAACATTCTCCTGATCTCACGGCCACAATCATCTTGAAGCTTCCTTGTCTTCTCCCTATTCAGAATCACTGTATGTACACAATATATATTACTAAAAAACATACTAAAAAAGTTATTTAACATAAAAAAAATAATATATTTTATGAAACTTAATTTTAAAAAATGGAATGAAGATCTCAAAACTACTTCAGAAACAGTATATTACATTTCTTGTATAAAAACACTGGAAATTTTAACAAAATACTTTGCTTTAAAACTGTATAAGAATTCCCAAGAAACATTAAAAAATACTCTCAAATTATATTGTTTCAGTACAGGCTATTATGCTTTACTCAAACTGAAATCTATTAAATATAAATGGGATTAATAAATTATATAAGTAATATAAAATTACTATAATAAATTAGTAATAATAAATTATATAATAATAAATTATATAAGGATATAAAAGATAATTTATAATAAAATTATAAATTATCTTTGGCTTCAAACTTGAAAGAGTTCTCATTAACTAATTAGTGCTCTTGCATATAACAGTATAAATAAAGATATGCATAAATATAAAATAATTCAAGTGAATCTCCGGTTCCCATTGATCTTCATAACAATCCAGCAACATGTACCTAAATTCCTTCGTTAAGATTGCAAGGATTGCAAATGAAGCAGGAAATAGAGATGATGAAGGCCTATATATCGAGCATCACTTTAACCGCCTGTTGAATCCTAAATGAATTATGCGATGGCCTTAGTTTGTATAATCCATTAAAAGATTTGGCTGGCAAATTGTTGATACCAGACTAGATGTATAATAGAAATAAATAAACCGCCAGCCGCTGATTTATTCAATGTCTGGAAAAGCAAGACAGAATTAAAACAAAAAATGTTGCGTGGTTTTCAACAAACTGTCCAGTTGTAGAAATGTGCTATGTGGATCAGTTTGGCGTTTGGGTGAAACCGAGTAAAAAACAAATCACGATACTATATTTTTATTGCAGTTACCTCAGAGTTAATTTAAATTTATTTTAGATTTATTTCGTTTTAGTTAAAAAATCATAATACTAAGGTTAAGATAATTGCTGCATATAATTATACTTGAATGTCAGTAAAATGCTAAATAAATAAAAAAAGGATGAAAAAGTGGTCATAGGTTTATTCGCATCATAAAAAACACAATCAAGAAGTAACTTAATAAAATGAGCACGTAGAATAATAGAAAAGATGCGATGTTAATCCCTTTAGATATCTACATTTTAAAGTGGATTTGTTTTATTATTAATTCATGTAATCTTATTCTCTTCACATAATAAAAAATTGTCGTAAACCATCGTAAAATTATAATGCCAAATCAAAATCATTTCCACTTCTGCCTTCACTGGCAACCTGAGCCTAGGCAGGAGAAAAAACAGGACAAAATTTATCAAATATAAATACGGAAATCTCACTGAGTGGTGAAATACGGTGACAGTCTGTAGATATTGACGCATGGCAACCTTCTTAACTAATACATATGAGGAAAAAAAATATGAAAGTTGTCTTCGCTCTTTTAGGTAGATTCCTTATAGGAAGCCCACTCATTGACAATGAGCTGTGGGCGACAGTGGAAAATCTCTCGGTCGAGTTCGTAGATGGCTATCCAGCCTGCAAGTGGAACGGTGAGGGATGGAAATCTTTTCATTTTCCCATAATCTTTACAATTGAAAATAGAAAGAAAATTGAAAATTAGGCGAATTATCGCCTTAATGGCACGTGATGTAATTTTTTTTTGCATTTAAATCTTTTCCGATAGATATAATTGTTTAGAAGTTATGAGCTGAAAATTGATTTTCCCACCCTTCCCCTCCTTCCCACCCTAACTTAAAGTACGTTTTAACATATGCATGTTACTCCCTGTTGGAAAGCCTCGTCATTTCCAGAGTCTCTTCCATCCACATTCATTGTTGCAGCTCATCCGTGCTGAGAATAGAGGGCGAAATGCTCCCTTCTTTTCCTTATTATTAGTATTTTATTTCCTGCTGTTTTCTTTTAAAATTTTATGTTCCCTTTTCTTTAAACTTCCATCTTATGCCCAAAATGAGTACATTTCCCAAATTTCAGAATGAATAATTCCACGCTTCGGACTGAAAGGGTTAATTTGAATCTTGTTTATTGTTTTACTTCAGTTTAAACTTGTAATTTTTGAAAAAGACTACCTGAAGCTTTAACTGGAGAAACAAAAATATGACAACTACGTCTTGACCGGCGTAACGTTAGGTTTACGGACAAACAGCATATGATAAGATCCTGATTCACAAGAAACGTAACATACAAATAGAAATAACATTGGCAAATCAAACAGTTTCTTCCGCAATTTGGAAAAAAAAAAGAAATTGTGTATGGTTTAGTTCAATAAATGTTTCCATGAACAAAAAAAAAAAAATGTCACATAAATTGCTTTCCCTAGATTTACTTAATTCATGAGATCTTTATAAAGACAATAAAATAATCTAACTCAACCCTCTACGGGGGAAAATACCTTTACATCTCCCTACTATAACCGCTAACATTTTTATTATAACTGAAATTTACGACAACAATGCCTCTTAAGCAAAGGCAAGATTAATCTGGTTTCTAAAATTTCTAGATTTCGGACAACGTTTACATTTTAAGCCATAACTCCGAATAAAGAATCGAGTTCCAGAATTCATTTTCTGCTTTAGTAATTGACTCGGCAATTCCTAGTAAGATCCTATCGCTAATCGTTATATTTGAAGTAGGATTAAATTCTTTTAAGATACTGGTATCATTTCTGGCTTGTTCCTGAATATAACATTTTAAAAAAATCTTGTTTCTATACAGTTTCATCGACTCTAATAGGCAGTTTGCTCAAGATTTAGTTTGTCGTTCCGATAGTCAATAAAATAAAAAAATTTAAAGTTGGGTTTAAACTGGGACAACGCCTTTTCGCAATAGGAAGCCATACGATCCCAACAAAATCTCGACACCAGTCGTCAATCGGATATCAACGCATGCGCAGAAAGGGAAATGATCGGACAACGGCAAGTCACCATCCAACTTCCATTTCCACATTCAACTGCTTATTACGCAAACACATACGCATATTTTAGCCCTTGAAGTCGGATTGTCGACTGGTGACGAGATTCTGGAAGGATCACGTGCTCTTTTACAGCAGCTAGCGACTGCTCCAGTGTAAACGGGGTTTAAGACTCGCGTCTCGTAAAAAGGTTTTCTGATCTATAGTAAGTGACAACTTTAAAGCATGTCGTGTGCCATTAAAGTAATCAATATTTTCTAATGAAACTCTATAATTCAAATGACAGTTGTTTAATTTCACGTTAATTTTTCTATATCACTAAGACACGTGGAAACACGTTTTACATCACTCAAATGTGGCACGGCCTTTCATAAATTTTATATCTTGATAACTTAGGTTGTCACTGACTATAGAAAGTGAAAAAAAATGACTTGACAGGAGTATCTACATGAATGACATAAAAATACAAAGGTCTATTGAGGATATATTATGACCCTGAAACATGTTAATTGAAATAAATTTAAATTATATAAATACAAAATAGAAAAGAATGATTTTTTCGTTGTGTACTTCGTTTGAATCGGAGGAGTAGGTGCTATGTTACTAATCGGAGGGGTAGGAGTAAGTGCTATGTTACTATAGTAACCGAGTTGTGTGCACAGGACTTCGAATGCTGACATTTAAAATAGCTCAACACTCACAATTTGTGTAAAAACATTCTAAAAGAAGGAAGGACATTTTTGACGCCAGGGACCGACTGACTAAAACGTTACATTTTTTTTACACGTCTTTTTTCTGTATAGGTTCACCAACATTCTTTGAAAACTGATAGGGAGGAGACAGAATCAACGAAAGCAATCTATAACACAACAATAGATATAATTCAGTCATAGAAAAAAAATTAACAAAATAACTTGACTAAGATAAAACAAAGATGATTTCTGGTATACAAATGTGCTTTGGTAATGACAATGGACTAAAATAATACAATATAATATAACCACCAGAGACAGCTGTTGTCAATGTTTTTGGCACACATCAACTGTTGCCAAAACTTGGGTAGTAGTAATGGAATCAATTCATGCCCATCAAATGTAGCACTCCAAATTGCACATTCTACAGGAGGGAAAAGGATGTGAAGTCACAGTACAAAAACAACATGCATTTAAATGTTATGACATGAACAAGTGGCGAATCCAGGGGGGCTATCGGGCTGCAGCCCCCCCACCCAGAGCTAATCCAGAAATCTTGAATTTATTTAAAATCACTTTAACTGTTTGTTCTTAATTTCCCTTTTCTAAAAAAAAATAATAAAAACGTGACAGCATTGCTTTCTGGCTTGACAAGCTCGAAAATTTTCCTACTTCTCTAGTCATTCCACTTGTACTTGTAGCGATGGCGCGGTCGAAGACATTTTTAGGCTAGTTACTTCATTGCATTTTTTTATTAAATTATCTAAAGTATTGTAGTGTTTTTTTATGATTCTTATTGTCAGGTTCCAATTTCTTATCTCAAAGCATAAAAAAGTGTCTTGACTTATTAATTAATTACTAATTAATGAAATTAATTTTTAAAAAATTGTCATCGAATAATCCAAATGAATTTCTTTAATTAAATTAAGCTCAATCCCAAATTACTAAAAATAAACGGCCTTTGAAAAGGTTAAGAGTGCCAGTTTAAATAAATGAGATTTTCTGTTAAAAAGTAAAACAGAATAATTATGAAACTTATGCATGAATGAAAAAGAAAACAGCATCAAAACAGTTTTTGACAGATTAACAATAGCCCAGATTCAATTTAGTACATCTTTTTATCATTTAGTTTATATTACAAGAATAATATATGAAAATATGCAAACCCTTGGAATGCACAAAATTCGTAATTAATCCACTGAATTGTTGAGAAAAGAGCAAATGGTCTTAGTCATCTACAATAATATTGTCTAATTACTGTATAATGCATTTCTTGTTTTGATGACATTTCCATATCTTGTTTTAAAAAAAGGAAATATTTGTGAATTTATAAATAAATGGTTGAGATGGCAAAGCCTGTATTTTCTGTTTACACAGAACAGCATTCAAGGAAAAAGATTAAAGTAATTATTAATTATATATATCTTAAATCTTGATAGTCACATATTCCCCAACCCCCCCCAAAAAAAACCCTTTAATTTTGAGTACTAAACAAAACATTGATACATTTCTCACGTAGATATTGATATATGCTATCTTTATATAGATATTGAATTAGCTATCTTTTCCAAATACTATTGCTTTTTTTTATGATTCCTAGTTTTCAACAGCTAAAAAGAAATAAAAATTTGAATTTTCCCAGAAAAGTAGGGGGTGACTGCCCCCCCCCTACTCGCCGCCACTGATTACCGAGTTGGCGCACATTTTATTTGTGTTTTCTCAGACCTGATTTCATATTTGAACACAGTACCTCTTCTTTAAATAACCTAATGGACCTTATGCATGTGACGTCACATCCTCCGACACGTGACCTGCCGGAGGCAGCCATTGGTCAGTCTTAAACAGCTGACTCAGAACTGCTTTTATTTCTGAGTCACTTATAGGCCGATCGTTTTGTTTATTCCTCCACAGCTGTTTTTTTATACTCTCGAACCCAAACGGTGCATAAGGTCCATTCTTCTCAAGTATCCAATTGCTATATCCATCTTTTCTTTTTCCCATAACGAAGTAATCTTGACTAACATCTCTAATTCAATTTTTTTTGAAAGTGTACAAAGAACTATGTTCTAAAAATTCTTAAATGATCACTAGATTTTTTTTTCTTAAACTATATTTCATAGGAAGGAATATTTTGGAATAACTCCTTTTTTATTTAGAACATATGTAGCGGTGATAATAGCTTCACGCAGCAATTTCTCGAATAATTCTTTTCAATGGATTATGGATCCGGCGGTTTAAACTAGAATCTTGATTTCCCTTTCAGTAGCACCATTTTTCTCTGGTATATAAGTCATAGTTAGGTTAACAAGGAAGAGGTTGAAATTTGTATTGGATTGCCTGTTACGAATAGGATGACATAAAGTAGGAGCAAATCCCTGATTCTGAAGGTGAGATATTATTACAGAAGTATCAAAGTCTTTGGAGAGGCCTCTGATGACAACTTTAATTTGTTTTTCATCATTAAGTTCATATGTATGAGATTTCATACCGTCTTGAGTGATTTTATTTTGTATGGCTTTATGAGCTTCGGGCGTAGGAGGGAAGATCTTTAGTTTATCATTATTCATCATGCGTCCTGTTATTTTCTCCTTGGTGATTTCACTAAGCAAGTCAAGAAGTTGGGGGACGTTCTTAGGATTATCTATATAGATAGGAGGAACGTATCTGCTTTTGTTGGCATTATTAGAGTTGTTAGCAGTAGAGGGACCAGGTTGGCTATTTTGGAAACTTCTTAAGTTTATTTCACTTGGTGTTTTAGCCGTATGGCTGAAGAGTCCTTGTTGATTATCTAAATCCTTCATTTCATCATCTAGATTAGATTGATTTTCGTAATGGTCTTGTTCATTTTCCAGATTTGCAAAGCGATTGCTTGTATTTATTTGATATTCAAAGGATTGTTTAATCTTTTTTGAAGCATTTTCTTCTTTCTGAGGGGATCTCCTATTTTTCTTACTCTTTTTGTGAACTGCATTAGATGTGGAAGAGGATTCACTATCAGAACCTCCATCGGAAAAGATATTATTTACATGGGAATTTGTATAAGCGTTAGCAATAATTTGATTGGACAACAAGGTTGTAAGAATACGAATTTTCCTATGCAAAATGCGGTTAAGAGACCTATCTAGCATATGGATAGCATTTGATAATTCAACAGATTGAGGGGAAACTTTTTCCAAAGTATCAAGACATGCATCAATTTTACAAACATAAATATCACACTCCTCAGGACCGGTACACTTAGAAATATCAATACCATTGCAAACACTAAGAGCACAGTGTAAAGGTACATACTACTCGATAGTCGATAATAAGTGTATATATTAGTTTTGAATAATTTAATTCATCCAGAATGGGCTACAAACATGCACAAATTTTTTTCTATTAGGTAATTACGACTGATTTCTGTGGAGGCTCCGCTGTGTGGTTCCGCGCTTAGATAATTTTTTTGTAGTACGATTATTCAGAAATAATACATTAAATGAACAATTCAGAATTCAACGGATTAATGATTAGTCCGCAAAACGAGTCACAGTTCCGGAAAAGTAATTCAGAGAAACGTCGAAAATTTGCTGTTTCAGCAGGTAGATGGCGCTCGGTGAAATCATAACGGCACTGATTGTTAGCTTGTGCTAGCCACTGTATTTTGCATCGTATTACATGCTTATATCGTTCTTTTACAGATTTAAGTGCAATTTTTATTTATATAATCTTTATTTAGTATTCATCTAATAAATACAGATAACATAAATAAAAGTTGCATTTATTTTTGTAAAACAACACATATAAATATATAATGAAATGCACGATATAAGTACCTCGTTCGTACGTGCGACTGCTAAAGGATTAATTCTTTGCCTTTTTAAAATTATTTTTGACTATTTAATAACTATTTATTAAATTAACTTCTTCATTGATTTCGAGCAGGATAATATTTTTAACAACTTTAGCAATAAAAGTTTTGTAGAGTTAAAAATTATTTTAATTATCAAACATTATTTTTAAAATTATATTTCCTATATTCCTTATGTATAAATTATAGTCACGTTTTCCTTAAGTCCTATTCCAATCTAAGCACTGTAACAAATACCAAAATGCAATAAATACAAATTTTGTTGCACGGAATTTGTTGCAAGGCTTGCAACAAACTTTGCACCATGCCCCGCTTTTCTTTGGGCCGGCCCTGGTAACAAACAAAGATATAATATTCGACGCAGTTTTTTACGAAACATCACATTTTTAAATTCTCTTATGGAACTGCTCTATTCGGCTTTGGAAAACATATCAGTTTTTGAGATGCGCTGTAATGCAAACATAGCATCCTTTTACTGGGATATTAATAATGGTACTTTACCACTATTTTAGTTCCGTTCCCTTATCTAACTATATATATAAATTTCTGCAGAGCTTGTCAAAAAGGTGGTCCGGTGTCTATCGACATATTCAAGAAACCGTGTAACATTAGAATGATTGCTTTCGTCTGATAGGCGATGTCGACCACCTTATTTTGCAATTTTTTTTTTATTTTTCAAGTCCTGTGACATTGCTTGTTCTTTTTAAACATTGTAGAATTTCCCATTGTTTTTCTGGACATGGGAAGTGACAGGCTTTTAGAGAAATTAGAAAGTAAAACCTGGAATAGCCAGTACGTGAATAATTTTTCTTTAATTCTCTATGTTTCAACATGAACATTCGGAAAGGTAGCCGTTGAAGAGGTCCAACTGGTAAATGTCAGAAGTTAACGTGGTCGTCTAAAAGTTTTTTACGTCGACTTCCAACACTAGATGTCGCTGTTCGCGACTCGGCGAAAGGGATTTGCCTATGTATCTTGTTACCCTGCAATGCCTTCTCAGAGTTGAAAAAAC
This sequence comes from Araneus ventricosus, assembly GCA_013235015.1. Classification (NCBI taxonomy): domain Eukaryota; kingdom Metazoa; phylum Arthropoda; class Arachnida; order Araneae; family Araneidae; genus Araneus; species Araneus ventricosus. The sequence continues at coordinate 21,450 of BGPR01017002.1, forward strand.
GATGTACGCATGCGCTCTGACTGAATCCTGGAAAATTTTCTCTGTACATAACGTTGACGATATCATCAGAGCGCATGCGTATTACTATGTAGTTGTAATCGTATATGGGTAATTTCGTTTACGCGTGAATAGCAAAGAGGGGTGGGTGAATAAGCTCCTCTTACAAACTGTTAAACGTGTTTCCTTATCGCAAACAAAATGATAGTAGGATGCTTTACGGCAGGTCCGGCTACTTTTTTGCGTAAAAAGCCATTTTTAGAATTATATTTATCAAAATAAAAATTTGAGACCGGAAGTCTGCAACTCCAACTGTGAAATATGCATTTTGAAAATTGAGTCTAAAATATTTTTTTTTTGCTAAAATTTATTTAATTTTCCCTTTTTTAAGTTAACAAAATGCACTGCAATTCAATTATCTATTTTGAATTTTACAATAGCCGTAATTATAATCATAAGATATAATTATTAAAGTAAAAATAAGTGATTTAAAACATTTTTACATATAAATTATCATTTTTCTTTCGTCAGGCAGTATGCTTGGATTTCAAATATTTTATATGCTTAATTTGTATGAACAATAAAATTAAAATATATACTTAACAAAAAAGAATAATATCAAGTTTCTAATGAGATTTTGTTGCTGAATTGAAGTTTTCATGACACCATGTGAAGATTTTTTTATCGTAGTTAAATTTAATTTAATTTTTTTATACGTATATTTTTTACTAACGTAAAAAGAGTCGTAATTATGCCTTGAAAGAACCATGCTTTACAGAAAATACTTTAAAGAAAATTGGAAGTTCAAATCAATCCACATGTTGCCGGAATATAGAATGCAGAAAACTGGAAGGCACGCACGTTTCCTAGGCATTCTATTGAAACCCAAATGACAAAGCGGCAAAGTATGAAAGAAATCGTCCATTCGATTTTATAAGAAATAAAATTAAGTGCAAATCAAAATAAAATTATTTCCTTCCTTGATGTAGCATGTAGGTTCACATTTTATTTTGTTTTCTTTACTAAAAAAGAGAATAACTTCAATATGTGTAACTTTCAATTTACTTTACGTATTTTGAATAAAAGATTTTTTTACGGCATTTTTATTTTTTCAAAATAACATTTGTATTTTTGAGGAATGCACGTCTTGTAAATAATAGAGCCTTATGATCTTTTTCATACTTTGCCTAAATAGCATTTGTCATTCTATAGAATGGCAGGTATTATATACAATGCCTATGGAAAGTATATAATAATTATTATATTTCATTCTTTGCCTAAAAATGCCCGGCATTCTATAGAATGCCGGCGTTTCATACATTGTCAGTAAAACCTATAAGAAATAGAAGAGTGTCGTTTTCATTCTGGATTAGCATTCATAATATATATAAAGAAACCCAATTCCACTGAAGATCCGTCGTGTATGGGGCCTGTTGCACGCTAAATCATACGTAGTGGTCAAACATCCTCCTGTTGGTGTGGCGTGGAAGTTTGGAGAGGGGGTACCAGCTCAGGTGTCGTCCTCGTCATCTGACCGTGGTTCAAAATTACGAGGTCCGTCCCAAAATAGCCCTCGTGTTGCTTAAAAACGGGACATTAATATAACTAAACTAAACTAAACCTATCGAATTAAATATGATGTATAGATGATAGGCCAGGAAGGAGAGACGTGAATAATCTCTGATAAGTTAGAACCATGACTGTCTAAAATCCAAAATATTATTGTTTCATTTTTTTCCATCTGAAACGTATTTCTGTTCTGCATACTACTCAAAATCTTGTAATATAAATGAGAGTAAAAAAAAGGACTTAAATATGCAACAATATTTAACTATGACAAAAAAAAAATTAATTTACGACGTAAAAGCAAGTTAAATTCCAAATACTTTTAATGCTGTCTTTTCATTCAATTGAATTCCTTGAAAGTACAACCCGAAGCTGATAATTTTATTTTCATAGGATTCGCTAACAACGTGACACATATCTGAATTGATATCATTAAATATTATCAATAATGAAATAAGCAGAAACAGTTAAGAAACATATTTCAATTATATAATTAAATTCAAAATTATAAAAGAAAATTACGAACTGTTTTACTGCTACAATTTTCAGTAAAAGCATTTATAAAAAATTAAAATTAATATCCTTATTCCATTCCTTACTTGCAAGCCAACTTTTTTACTGTTTCGTTTACGAAGTGTATAAGGAGAAAGTCTTGCAATCGTCAAAAAATTCGAACTCGAGATGTTGACGAATCTCCACGTTTTAGACCTCCCCGAGTCCGAAAAACACAATTTTGGTATCATATCTGTCTGTGAACAAGTAGTAACAAGTAGACTAACGTCAGTGCTTGCTAGTTATAACAGAAAATAATGCTGTCATGTTGCCATTCAGTGTTTACTTCCTTAACAATTCCAATATATTTTAGATTGTGTACCCGCCCTCTTAACTTAGATGATTTTTTAATAAAATTTTCGAATTTATAGTCGACTAAAATTTTTATTAATTCACATCTGAGACACGAAATATTTGTTTAATCTTCCAACAGGTTTTTTTCGACTCTAATATTGATTTTTGCGTCATTGACAAAAAAAAGTGAAAATTCTTCACTGACATAGATGATATTAAAAAATAAAATTAATGAAAATGTTAGGGTTAGGATTTTTTAGAAATTTTAGAAGAAAATCGATTACAGAGATGATTTAAAATAGTCTCAAGGCGTTGAAATTTTTAAAATTCACTTTAAAGTTGAAAATTTAATGAAAAAAGGGCGTTTAAAATAATGTATAAGTATAGAAAATAATAAAATAACCTGTACCAAATGTGGTCATTTATCTGGCCTGGAATTAGACATAAAAAAAAATCTAAAATCAGACAGATAAAGAGCAAGTAAGACTTTACAGAACGAAATCCGAAGGCTCACTTAAACTAGACTGCATGTTTAAAAACAATTTATGGCTTTAAGGATCCCAAACGGTTCTCTACGACCCCCAAAGAAAATACCCATTTGCCGTGCTCGAAATTTTGATATATCTCGCTCTACAAACCAAAACTGCACTACTATGCGTTGGTGTGAAATGGAAGTTTGAAGAATTGCGTCACAGCTCAGGTGTTCTCGTCATCTGGTCAGCATTTAAAATTACGAGGTCCTTTCAAAAACCGCCCTCTTGTAGCTTAAAAACTTGACTTTAATCTAATATAATACAACGCAATAATAGTTTCTTTATCTTCAGACATATAAAGATTTTTAGGTCTTTCTTTATTTCAACACATATTAAAATCACACTGAATTGAACTTCTCCGCTCTACCACGATACTAACTTCAGATTTGTAATCGAGTTCCCAGTTTGGCGAGAAACCGCGCCTTGTTCTTAAGTCTTATCGAATTATGTTCTAAAAATTCTCAAATGATCACTAGATTTTTTTTTTCTTAAACCAAATTTCATAGGAAGGCGTATTTTGGAATAACTCCTTTTTGATTTAGAACATATGTAGCGGTGATAATAGCTTCACGCAACAATTTCTCGAATAATTCTTTTCAATGGATTATGGATCCGGCGGTTTCAACTAGAATCTTGATTTCCCTTTCAGTAGCACCATTTTTCTCTGGTATATAAGTCATAGTTTTGTCGTTTATTGTCTTATCGGTGATATATGAATAAAGAATTATTTACTTCCCTAACTCCCTTAGTTCACGGTTCCTTTAAAACAGAAACTGCACGATAAAAGACTATAAAAGTGGTGGCGCTCGAGGCAACACTGCACTAACTGCTTCCCCTCCGCTTCTTATTCAGTTTTACTTATGTTATTTTTACAGTTATTTGGAAAATCATCTGCCTGAATTTTGTGCATTTGATAAATCGAATTACTTTTTTTTAAATATACAGGTTATTTTACAAGGCACAACCGTTCAATTATAGAAAAAAATTATTTATCTACTGCCTGCTGGAATCTTGGTTTAACGAGATTCAGCGATGTTAATTTTTACCACTAAAAATATAGGATTAAAGTCTTTATAAATTTTTGCTTGATGATTGTTTCTCATACTTACTTGGCGTCGGAGATGCCCTGATCAATAAGGGGGCTCTCCCGATTGGAGGCCGTTCATTGCACTTCGGGCGGCTGACATTTGCCACTTCTGCAAAGTGTGGTTGGTTGGGGCGCACAATTTTTGGTAGTCGGGACTGCGTTCGCGCTGCTCCCGGTATTTAAGAAATAAAAATTACAGATACTTTTTCGGACATAATCAACAGTTCCTTCAAACATAGTTTTTCTAAATTATATTTTTATTTACTTAATTTTTTAATAAGCGACAAGAAATGAAAAGTAATTTTATTTCATAATGTTACTTGTCTCAGTGTCATATTTTCTCCTACTAAAAGTTAACTGAAACAGATATATACTTTTATTGAAAATCCCACGGATTTATTTTCCCCTTTAAAGAAAGAAGTCGAATCGGATTCTTTAAAACAAATTGAAATGTTTTACATTTTATTTATAAATAGCAACTTTACACGATTTGCTTTCATTATTCGCCAAATATATTAAGTACTGGTTTTATTTTAAAATGGGCGAGACTAAAGCGTCCATTGTTTGATAAATAATGCAATTTTTCTCGATCGGTACGATGATTCCGAATATTTTTTTTTTCTTATATTATTGAAATTACCTATTTTATTTACTTATGTTATGTTATTGAAATTACTATATTCCCTAGTTTATCTTTCGTATCATTATAGGAATGGTTGCACTACCGACGACTACTTTTATGTTATTATGTCAATAAAGATGCACCATTTTCGGAGTGTTCCATTTTCATTCAAGTACATTACACATCTGGTTAAAAACAGGCTTCAGGTGTGCAAGGTAATAAGTGTGAGTACAACGGAATGATGATACCCAAAATATGCAAATCTCGAAAATAGAATAATGGTACATAAAATATACCATCAGACATGAGGAAGTTAAGAACTCGTTTCGTTGCCCGGATCAATTGACATTTGTCAAACGTATATCAATTTTTTAATATATTCAAATAAATAAAGACCAAAAGAGTCTCTAAATGTCTGATGATAAAGAAAGGGGCTCCCAGGAACAGTATTCTGATCATAGGGGGAAAAAATGAATGCAAAATTATTGATCAAAAAATCCTGCTCAGACCACCCACTTTCTTAAACAACACAGAAACGAATATATATAGATAGATTAGGCACTGAAATGAAAATAGTGGTAAAACACCTTTATTAATATCTCAGTAATAAGTTCTTGATACGTTCGGGTACACTACCGCGCAGCTTAAAAAATAATATGTTTTCCAATGCCGAATGCAGAGCAGTCCCATAGCGGAATTTAAAAAAGCGATCCCTCGCAAAAAAACTGTGTGGAATTTTATATCTTGGTTTGTTATGAGCGTCCTCACAAGAACAAGTAAATACTGACACATTGTGAGGGATTCACTTTTAGCGTCCTGAAGCGGTATCACTTCGGTCACAGGCTAAGTATACACCTTTTGCAACACTTATTAGTTTATAGCAAAGCCGCAAAAATAACCGCACTAGATTCAGTAAAACACGTGCAGAACAAGAACTGACGATTAAAAAACTGCTATCTGTGCGTATTCAGTTTCATATCCGTGCCTATCCTCCCAGATGCACAGTAAACGTAAATTCATCCTTCACCCTTGCTGATTGGTGCAGTTGGATTATCTATAGGCTGGCAAAGACCCTTTATTATAACAACTAGAAGAAGCCTAATCTCACTACTGCCATCAATCCATGCAGCGTGGTGACGAGATTAAAGGCGCCATCTATGTGCAGTTAGAAAAAGGGAGCTGAGGAATAATTTGCTCCTGTCATAGGGAAGTCACCTTTAGAGAATGGATAAAGCGCAAAAGTTTGAATTCTAATTGATGGTTTCTAATTGGTGTCGAAGAAAGTAAAATGTTAAAATTGTGAAGTTTCTACTGACGTACATAATAAACTGAAAAACGTACATTTTACCACTTTTCATAAAAAAAGACAAAGTTTTATATCAAATTTTAAGTTCGCGTCGTTTTCATACTTACCTGGCACTGGGGAATGCTCATCACGAAGGAGGCTCCCTAGAACAGGAGACCTTCCAGCACTTCGGAGGGTTGACTGCCACATCCGCAAATCGGGTGCTGCTTGGGGTGCACAATTTTGGTAGCTGGGACTGCGTTCGCGCTGTCCCTGCCAATAAAAAAATTAGATTTTACACGTGAGATGGCGGTTGTCTGGATCTAACTACAGCAGAGAAGATCGCGCCAGTCTGGACTTTATGTCCATAGAAGCGCCTCATACGTGGAATTTGGAACCATTCATCTCAGTGCCACCATTTCGAACGGAAACCAATCCAAATGATGCTACGTTTTATATTCGCATTTATTATCTATGTGTAGGGGACAGTGGCGAATTTTGATAATATGAGGTCATATGCGCAAAGCTGTTTTTAGAAACCCTGTCCCTACCCGCCGTAAATTAACCGCCAACTTAGCACAACGATGCACGGCGCCTAGATTTTGAGGTCCTCCCCCCTCAGAGTCTTGAGTCATGAAACGAGAGCATCTAGCAAAAAACCGCCAGTGAAAGTGTGGCGTTTAATACATATCAAATGTCTTGATTATATTATTATTAATAAGAGAAGGGGCCGCCAATTCTAAAGAGAAATTATTTACCATTTTTCCGAGCTCTCATGTCTACAACCTTTTTTTATTTCTCCTTCATGTCTCCAGTTTATGTCACGGGCAGTTTCTACCCTCAGACGTGTCTCTGGATAGATGAAATTGACTCACACAAAGTATTACAAGTTGAAATTATGGATAACAGTTTCTTCATAATTACAATAATAATGAGGTTTCATTTTATTTTTATTGGTAACAGCCAAAGATCTATTGATATCTTAAGATTATTTTTGCTAATTGCATTACTCAGCAATAAATCTATCAAAATACGAGATTACAAAAAATTTGGATGAATGCATGCTGTGCCAGAATATTGTTATTATGCTTCTGCAATTACAAAAAATACAACGGAAATTATTATTTCAGGCGTAAAGGTGAAAATAAATTTTGAAATGTTACAAATTTTTCAAACACTTGAATCACCTTTGATAAAAAATTTTGAAACACAATTTAAAGTTACCGTTCTCATCTCCAGGACTTTGAATAGTACGAGTTTTGCAGCTTTCACCATCGATTTCATAAAAGTACTTGTCATAATTTCTCTTAATAAATCTCTATTTCAAAACAACAGTTTTGAATATATATAACATGTATGTTAAAAAATTCCAATAAATGCGAATATAAAACGTAGCATCATTTGATTGGTTTCCGTCTGAAATAGTGGCACTGAGTATAGCTAGTTGGTAGAGTAGCCAGTTTTGGTTTTATGTTTTTTGCCAGAATCAACAAATGTCTCCCTTTTAATTCTTAACTCCTTTTTTATTTAAAATTTCCCCAAAATTCTCACCCCATATCATTTGTTTTTCTCCTCACCTTAAAATGTTTTAGATCTTGTTATCACATCTTGTGTTTCATTTAATTGTTCTTTTTTTATACAAATTTTTTAAATTCTAAAGTTGAACGTATTCTAACTAGGATTCTATGGCTCATTCTAATGAAAATACGTGTCTCTTCTCTAAGAATGTAAGGAAGCTCTGATATAGTAAAAATCACCTTATCTTACTCAAATAATTGACAGATAATTGTATTTTTACCTCTATCACAATTAAAACTTCCTTAATTCTTGTATTTTTATCCTTGTACCTCGCAATTTTTTCGATGATTTCTGCAACCAAATAAATTGTTTCATTATTGTTGTTTGTCTTTTTTAGATGCTTTTCTATTTTCTTTTTCATTCTAGTCTTTCGTGCCGAAGTTTAAACATTTGTAAATATCTGAAGCCCCAGAATTTGAAATTTTAAACAAAACTGTGTATAATAACCTTTATTGAACATCTTTGTATATTAAAATACAATGACAAGATTAGAAAAATCTCTAGAAACTACATATGACACTTGTTCACTCACCTGATATGTTTCTTCAAACCCGCATATCGAAGCACCTGTGTGCACAGAACATCGGATCTCGCATCCGAATACACATCCAATAATGAAGTCCGCAAAGTGATTCATTTTTGCACAAGCTGCCCTCTTTCACGCGTTTGGAAATCTTAATGTTTAGGTAAAAAAAGCATTCAACCCATTCAGTCCCAGTGATGCCCATTTGAATTAACATTTAATTATTTAGTTCGGCATTTTAACCCGCTTTTCCTTTGATGCCAAATGGACATCATTAACTCTTTCTGCATTTTTCTTTAAATATATTTTTATTCTTACCAAGTATATAGTAAAATGACTTTAGGCCTCCACCAAAAAAAATTTCCTTGAACTGCCTCCTGAAAAAAAGACAAAATAAAAATTAATTTAAACAAAAGTCAAAATAAAATTAATTCTTAACATATTCTAAATGAAATTATAGGTATACTCTGTTCTTATCATTTTTAAATATGTTAAAATATTTTATTTCAGATGTTTTTTTTTAATTTTTATTTTGTATGTTTCCTTTTCTCTTTGAACTTCCATCTTATGCCCAAAATGAGTACATTTCCCAAATTTCAGAATGAATAATTCCATGCTTCGGACTGAAAGGGTTAATTTGAATCTTGTTTATTGTTTTACTTCAGTTTAAACTTGTAATTTTTGAAAAAGACTACCTGAAGCTTTAACTGGAGAAAGAAAAATATGACAACTGCGTCTTGACCGGCGTAACGTTAGGTTTATGGACAAACGGCATATGATCATAAGATCCTGATTCACAAGAAACGTAACATACAAATAGAAATAACATTGGCAAATTTTGTAAATCAAATAGTTTCTTCCGCAATTTGGAAAAAAAAACTGAGTATGGTTTAGTTCACTATATATAAATGTTTCCATGAACAAAAATGTGGCATAAATTGCTTTCCTAACAGTTCCTTAATTCATCAGATCTTTATAAAGATAATAAAATAATCTAACTCAACCCTCTACGGGGGAAAATACCTTTACATCTCCCTACTATAACCGCTAACATTTTTATTATAACTGAAATTTAAGACAACAATGCCTCTTAAGCAAAGGCAAGATTAATCTGGTTTCTAAAATTTCTAGCTTTCGGACAACGTTTACATTTTAAGCCGTAACTCCGGATAAAGAATCCAATTCCAGAATTCATTTTCTGCTTTAGTAATTGATTCGCCAATTCCTATTCCAATCCTATCGCTAATCGTCATATTTGCAGTAGGATTAAACTCTTTTAAGATACTGGTATCATTTCTAGCTTGTTTCTGAATATAACTTTTTTTAAAAAATCTTGTTTCTATACAGTTTTATTGACTCTAATAGGCAGTTTGCTCAAGATTTAGTTTGTCGTTCCGATAGTCATTAAAATAAAAAAATTAAAGTTGAGTTTAAACTGGGACTGGTTAAAATATCTTTTATCGTTTTTTTTAAATTAATTTTTTTCTGGGCCGTTGCGAATTATTTTTCTCGATCGAGTTCCAAAAGCGGCACTTCTTCGGAACGTTGATGCCAATTTTGATTGGCGGACGCTTAGGATACGTCATGACCTTCACCTGAATGAATTACTTCGATTATTATTTTCGGATTTGATTTATATTTTGCTTGCTGTATAATAATCATTTTCACGTTCCAATTTTGTAATATTGTTTTGGATTAACGTACTCTGTACTGTAGCGTGAAAAAAAAAAATAAGCAGGAAAATCAAAAAAATGTGTATCTTTTGTTTTGATTTTGTTTTCAAAACTTTTTCATGTCATTGTGGGCGGTTCTTTTTTTTTTCATTTTGTTAAAGTCCTGATTTCACGGGCAACGCCGTGCGCGTACTGCTAGTCTATACTTATAAAAGGCAATGTTTGTGTGCGTGCGTGTGTGTGTTTGTCTGCGATGTCCAGACGAATCTATCTCACTTACAGCCATGAAATTTCGCACACAGGTAGTCGCAATGGTGACTGAATGCACCTCGAAGCCGAAATTTTAAATTTTAATCTAGAAATTTTTTTATTTAATGTTTTGTGTTGTTTTGGTTGATTTTTCGCACTAATTTCTCAATAGAATGGTTTCGAATAATTGTACGACAAAAATAGATACACCATCGGAAAGAGCACGCGATTTCCGTTCTAATGAAGTTAGTTTTGAATTTCTAACGCAATTTACTGAATTTTGAGAATTTTTTAAAAAATAGTCAGTTTCACCATCTAAATGTTGGTTTTGTTTTTAAATTTGTTGCATCCGACTTTCTAATAACACTATTATTTTCAATATTTTTCAGCTTTTAACTAGAACGGTTCTCTCTGATTTAAAACAAGAACGGTTAAAATATCTTTTCCCGTTTTTTTTTAAATTAAATTATTCCTGGGCAGATGAAAGTTATTTTTGTCGAGCGAAATTTCTTCAGCGATAGTCTACCGGAACGCAGCTCTCAATTTGATTGGATGAAGGGTCAGGTGACATCATAACCTTCGGAGCTTTTTGTCATGTTCTAAGAATTTTTTTTCATTTTGTTGAAGTCCTGATTCCACGGGCAACAATTTTTTTTATATTGGATTCCGGATTATATATTATGTTTTATATATATTGTTTTGGATTATATATATTGTTTATATTGTTTTGGATTAATGTACTCTGTACTGTTTTTCTACATGTTATTATCGCGGAAAAAATAAACGGGAAAATATATAATGTGTATCTTTTGTTTTGAAAACTTTTTCGTGTCATTGTGGGCGATTTTTTTTATTTTGTTGAAGTCCGGATTCCACGGGCATCGCCGTGCGCGTACTGCTAGTATATATATATATATATATATATATATATATATATATGAAACGTTGTTCCGTTAAGTGAAGTGTAGAGGTAGTTGAAGAAGACTGCAGTCGTTAAATGTCTAAAACATTTTATTACATTTCGAAGATAAGCAAAATCAAATAAGTTATAGAGTACTCAATAAAATATTAAGATTAAACGTTTAAAAGATTATGGGAATATTAAATCATGTCATGTATTTTCCATGTATTTCATACCATGTATTTTCATTAAATCAGCAAGCAGGCAATGTGGAATAACAAATGACAGTTCACGGTTCCCGCGCGTTGAATCGAGGTTACTGAACTGGCCGCAGCGGCGCTAGTGTAGTCGACTTTTCCGGTAAAATGTACTGCAGAAGCTGTGCGGCACTGTAAATTTTCCATTTTACAGTAATTTTTACCTTAAAAGTTTCCGGAATTTTTTACAGTGCTGCTCAAGGACAAAGTGACGTAATCCTTCCTCATGCACAGAGATTGCTGCCAGTACGCATGAACATGGAGAATCGAATTAAAACAATTGAATATGCAATTTGAACGCCCTTTTTTAACCGATTGAAATGAAATTTGAACACAGATCTATAATTAATATTAGCAACCGTCATACCAACTTTTATTTTTCTAAGCCAAAGGGTTTAGGAGATATAATTTTTACAAGTATGTGATTATACAGTCCGGCAAACAGTCTAAAAAAGAGTATTATAGTAAAAAGAGTAAAAGAGTATTTTAGTAAAGTCTTATAAGCATTTTCAAACATTTCCCAAATTTTGCTCATAACGGGTCGTCTAAAGTTTTTACGTCGTGACTTCCAACACTAGATGTCGCTGATCGCAACTCGGCGAAAGCGATTTACCTACGTATCTTGTTACCCTGGGTACTGCCTTCAGAGCTGAAAACCAGTGCATGCGCCTGACTGAATGCTGGTAAATTTTCTGTACATAACGTTGACGATATCATCAGAGCGCATGCGTATTACTATGTAGTTGTAATCGTATATACTCGTTTACGCGTGAATAGCAAAGAGGGGTGGTAAGGATAAGCTCCCTCTTACAAACTGTTAAACGTGTTTCCTTATCGCAAACAAAATGATGAGCACAACTGAACGAAGCACGA
>BGPR01017003.1:0-12690 GCA_013235015.1 Araneus ventricosus
TTTTCTATCACCCCTTAAATTTTTGCCCATGAGTTTCGAAACACCCTGTATATCCTAAAATAGAAAAAAATCAATTATTTGTGTCTGCTAATTCTTGATTTATATACTAGCAGCTCTGTAAACAGTAGAACAAGCATATAGAAAAAAAAGATTTTTTTTATATTGCAAATTATTTTAGCAAATATCTGTTTTCATCGGTAATCACAAAATTACAATAAATGACTGCTTTTATCAGTATCCACAAAATTATGATTTTATCAATATTAACAAATTTACAATTTAATATCTGCTTTTATCAGTATTAGCAAAATTACAATTGAATGTCATTTTCTACTATCGGAAATTTTTTTTTGGTGGGGGGGGGGGCGTTGGGCAACCAGGGTGGCCACCCGACCGGGAAACTGGGAATAGTCAGGGAATTTCGGGAGACCGGGAAAAAACAGGGAAAAGTCAGGGAAATTCATTCTAAACCTGGATTTTTTTTATTTTGATATTTTTTGATTTTGCGACAATTCGCTGATCTTTTTTTATAAATAGAATGAAACACCGTTGGCAACCAATGAAAATCAGTCATTTACTGACAGTCAAAAACTAATACCATTTGTGTTCATGTAAACACCTCGCCCGGCGAGGTGTTTACATTTAAATTTCCGAGGAACCGAAATTTCGGCTATTAGTCCAGTCAATGAAGGGTTTGAAAAAAAGCACTAAATCATATAGTTTTGAAAATTGGTTCACATGTTAGATAGGGGCTTCTGATAAACATACTAAAAGTCCCCGGTCCTGGGGGTAAGCTGACGTCGCCATCTTGGATTTCATCCCCCTTTTTTAGTTTTTCCAGAATATCTCGAAAACTATTGAGTTTTCAAATTACAATTGATTTAACAAATTAAAGAGCGTCAAATTCCCTATAAATAGATGCTTATATTTTTCTTCCAGCTTTAATTGCTTTCCAGATAATGGGTCTCAAAGGTTGCCGCCATCTTGGATTTCATCCCCCCTTTTTTACTTTTTCTGAATAACTCGAAAAGTATTCAATTTTCAAATCTTAATTTATTCAGCAAATTAAAAAGCGTGAAATTCCTTTCAAATATATACTTTTATTTTTCTGCCAGTTTTAATAGTTTCGGAGATAATGGGTCTCAAAAGTTGTCGCCATCTTGGATTTCATCCCCCTTTTTTTAGTTTCTCTTGGATATCTCGAAATCTATTCAATTTTTAAATAACATGTAGTCAGCAAATTAAAGAGCGCAAAATTCCCTACAAACGAATGCTTTTATTTTTGTTTTAGCTTTAATAGTTTCCGAGATAATGGATTTCAAAATTTGCAACCATCTTGGATTTTATCCCCCCCCCCTTTTTAGTTTTTCTTAAATATCACTGAAACTATTAAAGCTAGAAAATAAATAAAAGCATGCATGGGTTGGGAATTTTGCGATCATTAATTTGTTGTATTTAATGTAATTTGAAAATTAAATAGTTTTCGAGATTTAAAAAAAAAAAAAACTAAAAAAAGGGGGATAAAATCCAAGATGACGGCAAATTTTTAAATCCATTTTCTCGGAAACTATTAAGGCTAAAACAAAAATAAAAGCATTAGTTTGTAGGGAATTTTACGCTCTTTAATTTGCTGATTATATGTAATTTGAAAATTGAATAGATTTTGAGATATTCAAGAGAAACTAAAAAAGGGAGATGAAATCAAAGATGGCGGCAACTTTTGAGACCAATTATCTTGGAAACAATTAAAGCTGGTAGAAAGATAAAGTATAGTTTGTAGGGAATTTTATGCTCTTTAATTTGTTTAATCAATTGTAATTTGAAAACTGAATATTTTTTGAGATATTCAGGAAAAACTAAAAAAGGAGGGATGAAATTCCAAGATGGCGCTGCGAACTCACCCTCCAGGAACGGGGACTTTCAGTATGTTCATAATAAGCCCCTCACGAACATATGTACCAATTTTCAAAACTATATGAGTTAATGTTTTTTCACCCCCATTTTGGACCTTCGTTGACTGGTTCTATATGAACAGAATCACGTTCCTTTTGGTAGTTAAATTAGATGATACTTCTTGAGATGAAAATCCATAGTATAATCACACTTAGATGTGGAAGAAGAACCGGGATGTGGCTATATGTCCAGGAGATTCAGATAGCTTACGAAATCGTACATTTCTCTTTACTTGTCTACAATTTAGCATCCACACTACTGCCTGCTTTTATGATGATTTAATATAAAATAGGAGCTATACCAGAATTAGTTTGTTTTTCCATTTCTGGAGATCTTTTCATTGAATTATGAAGTATTTGAAATTAGTGCTAATATTTTTTTTCATCATTTTTTTGTTTGTTTATTTTGTGTATATTTTTTTTCTCTGAGTGTTGGGAAACATTATGATTACTGATCATTTTGCTAAATTATGGGATCTTCAAAGTATGGGACAGCCATTACCCATACATTTAAAAGAACAATTTTTTTTGGTATTATGTATGCATGTTCGTGTTTTTTTTTTCCGTCCTTTACGCACGCCCAGATCTTTGACATATGAGATCAAATTTAGCAAAGTAATGGATTAGCACAAGAGGGGAGCTGACGCCACAGTAATTTTTTTAAAAAATTCAAATTAGATTTTTATTTATTTAATTTTAAATGGTAAATTCAGGTTTTTCCCCTATTTTCGCGAATTTTATTTTTTCTCTCTTTTTTGTCTTTGATGTTTTATTTTATTTATTTCTCTTGTGCATTTTAAGCTGTATTGAAGGCAGTTGGTTGGAATAAAATGTTTCTTTTTTTTTCTTTTGCAAACTATTCGATTCCATTCGTGTGACAGATTATTATGCTTCTGTGTTTTAATTTATAAACATCAGTAAAAAATCGTTTTCTTACATTTTTTTTCTCTGCCTTTTTATGTTTTATTTTGCAACGTATATTTTTATTGAGATTTTGATTGTCCTAAAGATTTTTTAAGTTTATATTTTTAATCAGAAAAACCTGGAAAATTCGGTACAGTAGAATTGTTCATTGTAAAGATGTTTTAGTTATTTTATGGTTTATTGTTTAAAAGTTTTAAATAAATGTTCTTTTTTCAAGTATTTTGCTTTTTTATTCAAACCATACTGACTTGAATGAATACTTAGTATGGCCAATGTGCAGATGATTTTTTTTCTATGGTTGATGGACTACCTCCGAAAAAAGTCAGGGAAATTTTTTATAAAACCTGGAAATGTCAGGGAAAAGTCAGGGAAATTGAAACAGCAAAAATGATGGCCACCCTGGCTAGAAATATAGGAAAAAGCTGATCTGTAAAACTTATCTTCAGACAGCAAAATTTTTGGAAGTTTACCCTACGAAATTAGTCAAACATCTTCACACATTGAATATTGCAGAAATTTAGAAAGTGAACGAACTTAACTTCAAAGAAAAGGGTAAATTATTCTACAGTTCAGAGTTCTAAATTTCCTAACGCAAGAATTCAGTGTTTCCGACTGCAGTTGGTCAGGTACACACTAGCCAATTTGTGTCGTTGAAGCTATAAAAATAGTAGTAACCCACATGCCCCCTGTGGAGACACACAGGGGGAATGGGGGTTACTATTGTTATACTTTATTGCTTCAACGTCACTAATCGGCTAGTGTGCACTAGGCCTAAAAGTGGGCACTTACTCCGAGTACCACATTTCAGATGCCTTTTTAAGTCAGATAAGCCTTTAAAATTGAAAAAGAACCAAAAGCAATACTACGGCTTTACAAAAGCGTGGTCTTCTATCTGTCGACTCTAGAAAGTACAGAAGAAAAGGAGGTCAAGAAAGGCGACAACTCTTTGATTGTATGCATCGGTTTGCTTTTAGTAGAGAATTTGTCGTCCTTTTTTAACAAGGAGTTACTGTAGGTCGAATTCTTTTGTGACATGATAAATTGGAGTGCTTCAAGAATATCTCAAAATGATTTGGATGCTTCATTGTGGTAGAACATAGATCAAAAGGGAATGAATGAGATTAAGGCGAAAAATAATTGCAGCCTGTTACGAAATATAAACCTAGTAGATATTCATTTAAATTCATATGCAAATATTGCTTTGATTAATTAATTAAGTAAGTAAATTAAATTCTAAATTAATTAATTAAAGTTTAAAGATAATTTATTTATTTATTATTGAACAAGCCAAAGTCCTCATACGCCACAAATGTACAACACGAGGCTTGCAAAAGTAAGTATGCAAAACAATTCAGTCTTTCAAAGACATTTCTTTATACAATTTTTTAAAACGACCGAGGGAGAAAATTAAAAGAAGTAAAAGAAACAAAAATGGAAAATAATTAAATGAATTAGAAAACACAAAATCAAAAATAATAAAAAAGAAGAAGGAGAAGAAAAAAAAATCGAACTGAACTCCATCAAGAACAGAAAGCTAAAATTTCAGTAATTAAACAATCAATATTTTACATGAGTATATTGTATAGCAACGGATTCGGAAACCCTCCGCTCTTTTGCGCATGCGCCTGGCGGAGTTATTTTCATCAAAATGGGGGAAAGTGAAGAATGGAAAGGCGATGTTTACATTTTACTGAATGTGATCTAACAAAGAATTCCGTAAATGCACTCATATGACTCATTGCCTGACACCCCTTTCCTGTGTAAAATCGTCCAAAAGTGGTAGTCCCGGAATCCGTTGCGGAACAGTACAAAAGTATAAGACACAAAATACCTTCACAAGACGGAAAAACAAATGAAAAAATAGAAAAAAAATGAATTAAAAGAGAAAAAAAATATAAAAAAAAGAATAAATAACAATAAAAAAAGGAGAGGATACATGAAAAAGAAACAATCAAAGAAGCAGAAACTGAAAATCTATTTAATGAAACTTCTTGAAGCGGATCTATTAATAAAAAAGGTTCATTGAAAGAACTAACAAAGTATATAAGGTCACAGACTAAAGTAGTTTTTACACTATTTAGCAACAACGTGAACGTGTACAACTCTATAGCATTAAGATTAAGTTCCTTCATTATTATCATCACTGAGAATTTTGATACTCCATTACGAAATTGGTTGGAAGTGGCTGTAGAACTCTCTCCAGCTAAAATTATTTATGTAGTATTAAAACATTACAACATCCCATGTCCTCGACTTATGGGCTATTCGACTAATAAACTTCAAATTTAAAAATAAAACGTAATTTTGGATTATAATTTTGTTTATAGTATATTTAAAAGAATAAATATTATGTATTTTTTTTTCATCAAGTACAAGAATTAGGTATTCACAGATTAAATTTTTGTTTCCAGTACAATTTTTATACTTCGTTTGAATGAAAAGAGCTTTGAAAAATATAAATCCGCTTTAAGACCACTTAAATAGAACGAAACTCGGTCGTCAATCTAAAAGGACATGTATTCTTATGAATTTTTATCAATAAAAGATGTTGCTATAAATTTCTTACTCACTGGTAATAAATTATCCAAACATAATAATGCATAATACATTATCATTTACAAATATATATCAAAATTTCATTAAAAATGAATTTATTTTAAATGAATCTTTTGCTTTGTGAAAAGTAGCTACAGTTCTAAAATTAAAAAAAAATGTATTTTGTAAAATGCTGCCTCGTTCATGAAATTCCATTTTTTAATCTGATCTATTAAATTAAAAGATAAACCGGAATATGTTACATTTATATAAAACTTATTTTTCTTTTCTTTCCACATATACCCAAAACTATATTTCAACTTAAAATTATAAGCTAAAATTGGCAAATTACGAAAAGATTTTCTGTTCCCGTTAATAGATGACAGCTCATACATCTCTATCTCTACTAATAATAAAGGAGAATGTGTGTTGGTCCTCTGTGGGACAGACCGCTGGACCTAGAGCTACGAGATTTTGCACAAATATACTTTGAAGGGTGAGAATGTGCCCCTCGGATGTTTTTTTGGAAATTTTAATTAATTAAAAACTAGGTGAATTTTCGGCGTTTTCCTTAATAACTTTGGAACATATTACAGCACAAAAATTATTTTTTATGCCATCTCAAAGTGCAAAAAAAAAAAAAAAATTTCATTCTCAATGAATCAATTAAGTTTCCGTACAGTGTTTTCTCTAATTTTAATAATTTTTTAAATATTTTTTGGCATAGTTAACAATATTTTCATTGTTGCGACACAATTAAAACCGTTTAAATTGTTTAATCAAAATTTAATTGTGCATTTCTCTTCCATTGCTGAAATTTGATGTAATATCGTAATATATTTTGCTATCATATTTTATTTCATCAAACTTTTTTGTAATCTGCAAACCAAGCATTGTGATATTTCGTATATTGAGGTAATCCAGTAAGCTGAATAATAATGGCTGCTATGTTTTCATTCTTTTTTTTTTCAGCTTGTTTTAACCCAACTATTATGCCGCTGGCTTAAAATGTTCTGCAGCCTTTTAATGTTGAAATCTAATGCATATTTTGCAAGAGGAATAAGAAAGTGAAGATGGCGCCGACAACGTGCAACTAGATGTTACATGACAGTAGTCAGTTATTTGAGTCCATTAGGGATATTTATGTAAACAATGAAGAGAACAAGTGCAAGGCCACTAAAAGAACGCGGGTTAAATATCTACCACAATCTGAAGTTTAAAATTATGTCGTTAAAGGAACCATGAATATAAAATGATGAAAGATTCAATTGAAATCATATTCGGCGAACAAGCTGGTCGCCGAAGACGGCTAGAAAGAAGAATGCGTCTGTTTTGGTGCTCTACAGGACAAACTGCTGTACCTAGAGCTACAAATTTCGGAACAGACGTACTTTGGAGGGCGCGAACTTGTTCCTCGGAGCCTTTTTTTAAAAATTTAATTGGAATTTTGATTAATTAAAAAGTAAACGAATGTTTGGCTTTTTCCCTTAAACCCCTTTTTGACGGCCGCTCGCTGAAGGAAACGTGCCCACCGGCCGGGAGCTGGCAAGCGCATTCCGTGCCCACCAGCCGAAGCTTTTTCTCCCGCTAAGCCTAACACACATTAAAAGTGCGCGTTACGTATTAATGCATAAAAAGTGTCCTTTACATAGAAATGAAACTATTTTTAAATATGCGGTAAACGATATCATATTCTAAATCATAAAAAAAGTTTAATTAAAATACTTGAATTTTAATAATAAAAAATAAAAATATAGTGTATTTCCCTATAATTGAAAGTACCTAAATAAACACCAGATTATTAATGCAAAATTCGAAAATATAAGAAAAAATAAATATTTTCATTCAATATTATAAAATACTTCAAGAAAATTGCAATAATTAACTCTTCAATGCCTTCTGAAAAATCTTCTATTTTAGGACTCCACTGACATGATGGAAATAGAATCGATATATTAGTACTATCCTCTTCTAATTCAGAATTTGATGATTCATAACTATCTAAAGAACTCTAATAATTTATTGCTTTATCACTCTCGTCGGAAAAATCCATAGATTTGTCATTTAAAAATTTACATATTTCCTCCTCCGAAAGTTAGCGCGTTCTTTTAGCAATAACTGCAAAAATAAAACAGAGAGGCATAAAAACCCTTGACAGAGTATCTCCCATAAAATCTCAGATCACTCCAAAATGAGTTAAAGAGCTCTTTAACACAAGCTTTTATTTACACTCGCCAGCACGTGTTTCTGTTTATACTCTTAAAAACCAAATAATTCTATTAAAATGATTCACAGACTCGTGGCCGACTACAATCTGACCTCGGAGAGAGAAATACTAATGTACGGGACCAATCTTTTGAAAGAAACATGGAATAGTAACGCCATCTGATAGAAAACATTTTGTTCTAAAAGCCAAACGCATATGTGCGGCTCTCGGCCCACAGCAGTACTTTCGCCGTAACGCAAGGATGCGGCGTTCGGCCCTGAGATGAGTCAAGCTGAAACGCACATATGCGGCGTTCGTCCCGAAGGGGTTAATAACTTCCGAAAATGATTTATACATCATCTGAAAATTCGAAGCATTACATTTTCAATTATATCAATTAAGCTACTATATATTTTTTTCTCTAATTTTAACAGATTTTTAAAAGTATTTTAGGCATAATTTGCAACAACAGTTTTCATTGTTGCATTAAAATTCAAAGCATTTTCATATTTAAAACATCTCATTGCGAGTTTCTCTTTCGTTATTTAAAGCTAAAGTGATATCCTAATGGATTTTATTTTCTATTTTAATTTCAATAATTTTTCTGTGAAATCTGTAAACAAAGTCCTCTAAGACAGTAAGTACATTAGGAAACATCTCCAGTAAGCTTAATGATTATGGTTGTATGTTTTGATTCTTTATACCAGCATGTTTTAATGCAGCCCACATGCTGCTCGACATAAAACGTACCGCTCCTTTTGTGTTAAAATCGAATGCATATTTTGCATGAGGAATGAGAAAATGAAGTTAGCTAAAGTGCAGTTAGATGTTACATGATATGGATAGTTACTTGAAGGACATTAGGGACGTTCTAGTCGACAATGGACATAACAAGTGCAAGCCTACTATAAAACAAACACGCAGGTTAATTGTCTATCACAATTTTAAGTTTAAAATTATCTTGTTAAGGGAACTTTGAATATCAAATTATGCATAAGAGATTCAAATGAAATTTATATTCCCGGCGAACGAGCTGGTCGGCGAAGGCGGCTAGTATATTACTAAACCCCTATAAGTCCTAGTTATTAATTTGATTTTTTTTTCTTAATTTCAGTACTTTTCTAGTTTAGCATGAGGTTGATGAAGTAGTTCCAAATTACACTACTGTAAAACAGCAGTAACTACTGCTGGGGGATTCGGGTTGCCACATTTAGACAGGAAACGCTCAATCACCCCCTCCCTCCGTAAGCTATCCTATGAAATTTGAAGATTTCAGTTTCTTTTTAAGATGTTTAAATATAAAACCAGAACTCCAAACTATCTAACGTTGAATGAAAAAAATTAATGTTTTTACCAAAGAGAAAAAAGCAAACTCATCTACTTAGTTTATTGAAAGATCGACAGAAGGTTTATTTAAAAATGAACATAGGAAAAAACCTACGATAAAAAATACCTTTTAAATACCTTTTGAATTCTTATACAAATATACAACGTTATTCCAAATATTCATATTTATTTAAGTCAGCAAAAGAAAGTAAACATCGAATTCCAACGACAATATTGTTTTGCATGAGATTCAGAATACTGATCGTAAGCTATGTCGAAGAGAAAAATTGAATCAGTGAACCAAATGGATGCCTTTTCTCTAGAAATCTGAGAGCTACTTTATGGCAAGGGAAGAAAGTAAGCATGTCATGCGGCTACAAAATTCACTCTGAATAATAAATAAAAGACAGAATGACGTCACTTAAAGATGTTTAAGGTTACAGTTACGAAGACACACCCAGAGAATTCGAATTCGGGTTTAAAGAAGCGTGCTGTGCATCGTTGAGAGGTTGTAAAGTTATTCAATCGATGACACGAGTGCTGAATGCTGTATAGATATCCTGATTTGAGGAAAAAGGAGAGAGAAGCAATTGAATTTTTTTTGAATTTAAACTTCGCAAAACAGATATCTTCTATTTAAATTGGTGATTTTTATGAAATTTGGATTTAGTTTCAATGTCTTTTTTAAAATTGAGTTTAGATTTGTTTTTAAGGGAGAGAGTTAAGACTTTTTTAAGTAAGAAAGATATATATTAAGTTTTAAACAAAAGTCAAGGGAACCATACTTTTGATAAAAAAAATTAATAAATAAATTCTCCTTCTAAAATTTGGCAACGATTTCCAAAAGGCGAAATATTAATATATAAAAAAATATCTGATTCAAAATACTAGATTAATTATGTTTACTAACAAGTATTATCACAAAGTAAAAACGAAATTTTAAGCTGCATGGAATGTGGGAAAATGAGACATTTGGTACTGGTTGCTTTAGTCACTGCATACGCATATATTTCTGTTTATTCTCTTTCTGAAAATGGTTTTCGAATAAATAAAACTCATTGCAAAATCCATTTTTTCTTGGTGAATTAGGGATACATGATTTAAATAAATAATATAAAATTTGGAAATTAAAATATTGAAACTACTTACTTCTCACTTTTATGAAATCATTGAAGTAAATACAGTAAAACCTGTATGAAACGGACTCTGTAAGAAACGGAATCCTGTCTTAAACGGAAAAAATATTTAGTTCCATCGGATATCCTCCCTCATATACTATTTAGAGCTGTCTAAAATGGAAAATTTTTCTAGTTCCTTTAGATTCTGTTTAGTACAGGTTTTACTGTATGCTCAGAAACCTACACGTTAGGAATGAAGTTTCGACAATCTTTTTCGAAATTATGGATTTTACACCACCTGTGATTTGTATGAATAAAAAATTTCCAAGAAAATTGCAAACCATTAACTTATCTTACGTTGATAGAAAGGTTTTCCTGAGAATTTTATTGGAATTTCTTCCACTTTTTTGCAAAAATATCTCTGAAAATTCACAACACCAATAGGCCAAAATTTCTTGGAACTATCTTCTGTGATAATAGTCAAAACACTTACTGCATTACTTCACAAAAAATTACCATGTAATACGGTAATGAACCAAATATTTTGCAAACGCCAACCAATTTGACTTTATATTCTTTCTTTTTTGGTATTTTTTGCTATGTAATGATTGCAGCATGAAAGATTGGCTCGATATAAAAAAATTCGGAGTTGACCAATGAGAAAAAATTGTATTTGCTTTCTATTCTTAGCTGAGTGCATTTCATCCACATAAAAAAAGAAATACACGAGAGCACAGATATTATTTATTTATTTATTATTACTTTTGCGCTTCTGAATTTTTTAATGAAAGTTTTTTTCCTGAGTGTCTGTGGATTCTGAAACAAGTCTACTGCGCGGTTTTAAAAGGCGAAAAAGGGACATAAAAGTTAAACGAAGAGAAAGTTTTCTTTCTGATAACACCCCAGAGATATCACTCTTAAATGTGTGACAAAAGAGTAAGTCTCTAGAACTTTCACTGCTTTACGCATTTGATTTCCTTACCGAGGAAATTATGGAAGGAAAAAAATAAGGTTTAATGTGTGTGCGGGTGAGAAGTCTTTTCAAATGGAATTCCGAGGAAGTGAACTAAAAATCATAGGAATGATTCTCATTTTTATTTCTTTGTGAGCATGAACTTTATATGTTTTTAAAAATTTGGTGCTCTTTGGAAAAAGATTAAAAAGTTTTATCAGAACGTTCTAATCTTTTTATTTTTCTTCCTTTTTTCCTGTTATTTTCTTACTTGCTTGAAAAGAAATGCATTCTTTTCATTATTTTTACAATTATTCCTCAGTAATCAGCGAAAGCATAAGTTACAAAAGATTGTAAAAGGTTCTCGGATAGGTTATAATTCGATGTAAGACTAATCTGGCAGTATAAATGGTGTTAGTATAAGCTACAAAGGATTGAAAAGTGTTTCCGGGTAAATTATAATTCGATGGAAAACTATTGTGACAGTATAAATGGTTTTAACTTACCCTTTTAAACAGACATCATAAAACTGAGTTATGAAAATAAAGTAATGTTTATCAAAAAATTTTTTTAAAAAAAGTTAAAAATAAAATATATAATATCCAAAATAAAAATAATTAATCGATTTAATTTGCTCATTTCAGTTGAAATTTTCGGTTTATTCAGTTACTTATAATCAAACTCCTTATTTGTTTTAACAGACTTAAATTATAAGAATATTATTGAAAAGTGTAAGCGAACATTTTCTTGATTTTGTACTTTTCAGGTTTATTATATTTAGATCATGTATCTAAGAAGGTTCCAGCTCTTTAAAAATCTTTATTACATTTCTGTGTTCACTTACTTAGAGAAAAATGAAATGCAAATTTCACTTGCCATTATATGTGTTTTTGATGCAAACGTTTAAACGAAAACACAAAACTAAAATCGAAAAAAGAATGAAATATTTCAAAATTACAAAAAACTAATATATTGTAATGTCTGAAAATAATCAATACTTTTTCTCCGTTCAGTTGAAAAAAAGCGTAATAGAATCTCAAAGATAGGAGACAATGAAAGAAATGAAGTTTCAAAAAGAAAATGGCATTGAAATAAAAAATGAAAAATTGCTTTATTCTAATTGGTTGTACAAATGGTATCTTAATTGTAAATTTCTAAGAGGAATATAATTTTCTTTCTCTAGGAGATATTTTTTCTACAAAGTTATTAAATAAGTTTTTGAGATAGAAAATAATAAGTATGAGATGGAAAAAATAAATCGATATCGATACTGAATTTTAAAAAAGTGAAGTAGAAAAATGTTCTTTTCTCGTTATGTATAATCTCAATTAGGAGGAAGACTGTGAGAAAACGATATTTTTTCCTCGTTGAGTTGAATAAAACCCTGAAAGATAATCTGAACTGACGAAATGGAACAATAGAAGTTTCGAATAAAAGAATTGTGTTCAAAGAAAAGCTGAAAAATTGCTTCACTATGACTAGTCAAACAAATGGAATCTTAATTATGTTGTCTTAAAAATACGACCTACTTTTTCATCAAATAATATTTTTAGAAGTTCTCGATTTGCTAAGCAATGGAGATGAGTTGATTAATTTCCTTAATTAGCCTGGCAGACTATTATCTTGCACTAACTGCTGTCTTCATTGTATGAATGAAAGTCTTAAAAATTTGCCCCC
>BGPR01017003.1:21379-33432 GCA_013235015.1 Araneus ventricosus
ATTATTATTATTATTATTATTATTATTATTATTATTATTATTATTATTATTATTATTATTATTATTATTATTATTATTATTATTATTATTATTGAGAAACTATTGAGCATATTCTGAATTAAATAATTACTGCCTTACCTTTTCTTATGAAAATTAAATTCAAATATACTTATTTCTGGAAGCTTTTTCTATTAGCGTAATTTTTATTCGGGTTTATTTTTTAAGCAGGATCAGCCACGCCGACCCTGTTAACCCAAACGATTTAAAAAACATAAACATAAAGCATGTCACGAGTCGGTGTGATATGCTTCACACCCGTTAAAATTCCAATACAAATATTAGCGTAATACAATACAATAGAATAGAAGTATACAATATACTAATACCAAAAATTAGGTTATGCAATACAAATCAATATAAGTGAAATAATGCAATACAAAATACTTTTGGCAGCTTGTGAAATGAAACGCTATTCAGTATCAGAGATGAATAAAACACTCAAGCCAGTTTCTTCATCACCTGTCATAAGTTGAATGAAGATGTATACCAAGAATCTCAGTCATAAGACAAATTAAGCATTAAATATGATACGTCCATTATGTGAAAAGGTGATATTTGCCATTAGAGGTAAAGCAAATTTACACATTAGTTTCTTCACAAACTGCCTAAATTCCAGTGAAGATACAAATTTTTTCGAAACTAATATGGTGCGAAAACGAAATTAACGAAAGTAACGAATATTTATCACAACGATAATTATCTAGTTTGCTGCTTGGTATTTCGGTAGACTTCAACAGATCGAAAACGCAGGTTATGCATTTTAAATGTTTATTGCATAGATTAGACGACACATTACAGCACACACAAAAAAGAACATTAAACACAGATTAAAGCACTTATTACGCCATTATTCCTCGAACTCCGAACCAAAACTCTAAACCATCAATACATCATTCATTACAAATTCTTTTTAACTCTTTACTTCCGCACTCGCAGCGCCACCTATTGACATTTCGCAACACACCCCACCTGTACTCTGTTAAGAGTACACTACACTACACATAATGAAATACAATACACAAAATACTAACAAAGGAAAATACTAAAATAACAATATGAATACAGTTATGGAATTCAATACAATAATGAACTACAAAAAATCAAATTATTTCAAGTGGATAGATTAATTGAATTGGCCGTTTTAACTGGCCCTTGCTTGTTCGCACAATACATGATCGTATATGGCCGTCACGTCCAACAATAACATCTTCTATTACACCTAGAGGCCACAAAAATTTAGATTTCGTAGTCCCTTCTAATAAAACTACTTCTCCCTTTTTTAGATCTCGAACTGGGGAGGAATTTACGAAATTATGCGCATTGCGCAATTGCATTAAATAGTTATTTTTCCATTTTCCCCAAATATGTCGTAAAAGTTTGGTTTGATATACTACTCGACGAGTTAAATTTTCCTTCGTAGAAGGTTGATTAGTAAAAATCTCTAGAAAATGTACAGGATAACTAAGATTTTCTTGTCCAGGAAATAAAAAATGAGCAGGGGTGAGTGGTAATGGTTCATCTAAATCATTACTTGTATAAGTAAGAGGTCTATGATTTAACACAAGTTCTACCTCGGACAGGATAGTCGTCATTTCTTCAAAGCTAAGAGACGCCCTACCGAGAATTTTCCTTAAAGGCTCTTTAATACTTCTCATGAGCCGTTCATAGAAGCCACCCCACCAAGGAGCATGAGGAGGTATAAATTGCCATGTTATTTCATGTATGCCTACAAATTTTTTCAAATCTACATCAACTAAGATTTTGGCAAATTCTCTCAAGATATTATCTGTTGCTTTGAAACTCTTAGCATTATCGGAAATGATGACCTTACAATTTCCTCTTCTGGCCAGAAATCGTCTTAAAGACAAAATAAAATGTTTCGTTGTCATATCAGTTGTCAACTCAAGGTGAAGAGCTCGTGTAACAGCACATGTAAATAAGGTGATATACGATTTTTGATTACTTTCTTTCCCCGAACGAATAATAACCGGACCAGTAAAATCAATTCCAGTCACTGTAAAAGGGGGATTTTCAAGAATTCTATTTTTTGGCAGTTGTGCCGTTATCTGTTGAGCAGGTTTCAAAGAATATTTCCTACAAATCAAACAATCTCTCAAAACCCTTTTGTCAATTTGTCTACCCTTCGGAATCCAGTATCTACTTCGAATTTTAGAAAGGGTCGCCGACACCCCACCGTGACAAACTTTGTTATGTTCTCTACGAATTAACAACTCAGAAAATTTTGATTGTTTTGGTAGAATTATCGGATGAATTTCATTAGAAGAAAATTCACTTTCTTCAAGTCTGCCTCTTACACGCAAAACATTATTATCATCTAAGTATGGGGCTAACTTATAAAGAGACGAGTTCTTTGAAATTTGTTTACCACTTTTAATGCGTTCCAATTCAGAAGAGTAGACAAGATTTTGTTCAAATTTTATCCAATCTTGCTCGGCTTCTAACAATTCAGCCGCACTGCAAGGACCTACTTCTGTCGGTAGTTTCCTAAGCTTATTGACAAATCTTTTTACCAGAGTAGTTATTACCAATACCTTGTTTAAGTCACTATACTTATTTAAATCAAAAACAAATTGAGAATCATATACTACACATTTATTTTGGGACACTGTTTGAAATTCCTTTCGTAACTCTAAATTTCCCATAGGACTCTCTATTACAATTTTACAAGGCCAAAACTCACTGGGTTTACTTAGCCAAGGTGGTCCATGCCACCACAACGAAGATTTAGCTAAATTTGAGGCCGGAATACCCCTGGAAAGAAGGTCTGCCGGGTTTTCTTTCCCTGGACAATGAGACCAATTACCTCTTTCCGACAACCTTTGAATTTCTTTTACTCTATTTTTTACAAAGGGTTTGTAATCATCGGCCTTACCTTTAATCCAATATGTACAAATACTCGAGTCAGTCCAGAAATAACAACTTGCTTCAAATTTTAAACACTTACTTACCTGTTCGGCTAGTCTAGCCGACAACAAACATCCAAGCAGCTCCAAACGTGGCAACGTCAATGATTTCAGAGGGGCCACTCTGCTTTTGGAACACAAAAAATTTACTATTATTTTACCGTTACGTGTAACCCCTCGAAGATACAAAACAGTTCCATAAGCGGCTAACGACGCATCTGAAAAAGAATGGACATCAAATGAAATAAATTCACATAAATTAAAATCAGATAGATAATATCGTGGGATCTTGACACAATGCAAATCCTTCAGTTCACTACACCACAACTGCCACTTGTAGTCCAGTGAAGATGGAAGTTTATCGTCCCAGTCAATGTCAGCTGCCCATAGTTCTTGGAGAATCAGTTTTAGTCTCACTATGAATGGACCTAAGAATCCGATTGGGGCGAAAATGCGACCCAGAATTTGCAACAGAAATCTCTTCGTGCTGCATCCACTGGCGAGAATGTTCATCAACTTGCTGACGTCAAAAAAGATTATGTCCTTGTCTGGGTCCCAGGCTAATCCCAGAACCTTCGTCGGAACTCCACCTCTTGCTAAGGTAGTTTTGTCCTCATGAGTCTGGATACCAACTTTTTTCCAATCTTCACGAAGTTCCTTTGAGTTGCTTTGCCATTTACGGAGAATCATTCCTGCGTCTTTCAAGATTTTCACACTTTCGGTGGTAGTTTTTAGAGCTTGCTCTACATCATCTGCTCCACCAACGAGATCGTCTACCCAGAATGATTTTAGAAGCGATTCACAAGTTTCAGGGAACAAGTCTATATTTTTTTCGAAATGATATTTCAATGTAGCTGCGAGTAGGTAAGGACTCGGTGTAAGTCCGAATAAGACACGAGTGAAATTCAAGACCGTCAATTTGTCTGAATTCAAATCTTCCTTCCAAAAAAATCTAGTAAATGGTCGGTCTTCTGCATCTATTAATATCTGCAGAAATGCTTGCCTGATGTCGGCTATGTATGTCACAGCATTTTCTCTAAACTTTATCTGGAGTTCGAAAAGGTTTGGATACAAATTGGGACCTGTATTGAGACAATCGTTCAACGAATACTGTCCTTCTGCATGAGACGCACCGTCAAATACTATTCTGAGACGACTACTGACTTTGTCATCTCGAACGACAGCATGGTGGGGCAAGTAAAATGATGACTCATCAGCTAACCTTTCCGACGTACACCTCTCAACTATTCCTTCCTCAAGGTAACCGTTAATAAGCTCTCCATACTCCCTATACAACTCCGGATCTCTTTTAAACCTTTCAACCAGACCATTAAAACGTCTCAATGCCACCTGCCTATTGGTTCCCAACTTTTCTTGCATGCCTTCCTTCCACGGCAGCTTAACACAATATCTATTGTCAACAAATTGAATAGATTCATCAAACTCCTTCAAAATATCCTGTTCGTTCAGACCCGTATCTATTCCATCACCTCTAATTCCCAAACTTTCCAATTCCCAAAAACGTCTCACTTCAGCAGAAACCAACTCTCTTTCACTAATTACAAAATTAACCAATATCGACTCAGTTAGCTCATCACATCTACCTTGAAGCGACCATCCTAACACTGTTTCTACAGCTACCAACGACGAATTCAACCTCTGGAACCCCTTCACCAAATCCCAGTAATAATCTGCACCAACCAACAATGAAATTTGACAATTTCTAGACAAGTCCTCAACATCAAATGTTAAAGCTAATCCTCTTTTCTCCATTTCGACACACACATCCCAATCTGGAACACGAATCGATGCTCTCGATATTTCCTCTATTTCCAACGCCTCTATAACCACTTCCCTTCCATCCAAAATATTTCGCAATTTTACTTCTACTTTGCGACAAACCTGCGACCTGGGTTTTCTAGCTCCAAAGGAATAAATATTTAGCTTTTCCGATCCAACAACTCTCAATCCTAACTTCTCAGAAATACCTTTTCTCAAAAATGTTCTCTCTGAACCATTGTCATATAATGCGTAAACACAATCCGAAATTTTATTACCAACTATATCTACCTTTACACATTGCAACAAAACACCCTTCTTATCATTAACCATACAATTAGTGGCAGTAGACACTACTTCATTAGAAAGTTTCTCCGAATTATTCTCACTCTTCTGATTCTTAGAATTTTCTAGTTTGAAACAAATAGCCCGAGCATGTCTCGAATTACAAAAAGAACAGACAGCCCCTTTACATTTTTTAACAAAGCAATTTAAATTACAACACAATAAACATCTTTTCTCTCTCAACAATTTTTCCCTCTTTTTTTAAGCATTCGAATTTTCACAGAGATGAGACAAATGCCCTTGCCCACAAAACAAACATCCACTAGTACTTGGAGAAGCATTAGTCAGCATTTAGCAGCACTAGCTGAGGACGCAAATTTACTACGACTGGGTGCGCCAAATAGACGACGAACAAATTGCTTATACTGCAAATTTTCACCTCGATGGGGTGGATGGGAAGGCGATTGTATTTGAAAAGTTCTCTGACGCACACTTACAACATCATGTAAAAACTTCATCAGGTCTTCTAGATTATGATTAGAACTAGAAATTTGAGCTTTGCTAAATTCTAATGCAAGATCGCTAGGGAAGAGTTTTAGAATTATTGCACTAAGCATCACGCTATAAGTGTCCGATTTTACACCCAAACTATCTAAAGAGCGAATTTGCGTTTGGCACTTAAAATAAAATTTTCTTAATTCTTGCAAATTAGAAGAATTTTTTAATGGGCTCATATTTAACAACTTTGACACATGGGCATTAATCAACACATCAGTTTGACCAAATGTATCCTTCAATAATTTGATAGCCGACTCATAATTATCATCAGAAATTGCGAAACCTTTGATACAAGAAAGTGCATCTCCTCCCAAACTGCTAAACAAATATGAAAACTTTTCAATATTCGAAAGTGACGAATTTTTATCAACTGCATTTTCGAATTGATTCCAAAAATTAAGATACTCTGAAGGGTCCCCATAATACGTCTGAATTTTCAATTTAGGTAATTTTGCATTTGAGTTCGATTTGTTTCGATTTGATGGGCTTTCCCTCCCATTACTAATTACTTGTTCAGTTACAGATTGCAGCAATTTTATTTTATTTTTAAGTTTTACAGATGTGAAAACTATATCTTCGTTATATTCATCTATTTTTTCAATTTCCGATTCTATTTCTGTGAGGTCCAAAACATTTTCAATTTTGCTATCTATAGATTTTAATTGTTCGTCTTTTGTCTGTAATTGAATCAATAGACCTTCCAGTTCGTCTATTTCGACGTCTGGATTAGTTAACCTGTTTTCAGCTTTAGAAATTAATTTTGTAACTTGTCCCCTATGGGAGGAACGCTGTTTTTTAAGCCTCTCTAGATCTGTTTTCTGCGACATTTTAATCTATTTAACAATTCCGAACAACAAAAATATCAAACAATTCAAAAAACAAAACTCTTAGAGCATAAATACAATTCTAATATAAAAAATCTTCAAATCATTCAATTTATACAACCAAATTCAAACACTACTTCTTCAATCTCGAAACGAAACTACGACATTTTTCCGACACAATACAAATCAAACAGTAACAAACAACACATTCTAACTATACAAAACGAAACCGAAACTTAATATGAATCTAAAACCATAATCACAACAAATTCTACCAAAACGAAACACAAAAAAGTCACAACCGATAAGAAACAAATTAATACCAGCAATGATACGACAAATTAATAACTTACCCCACCAAGCGTCAAATCTGTGGTTCAGTGAAATTAATCCAAACACAGGTCAAGAATTCCCGGCCGATGCACCATTTTTCGAAACTAATATGGTGCGAAAACGAAATTAACGAAAGTAACGAATATTTATCACAACGATAATTATCTAGTTTGCTGCTTGGTATTTCGGTAGACTTCAACAGATCGAAAACGCAGGTTATGCATTTTAAATGTTTATTGCATAGATTAGACGACACATTACAGCACACACAAAAAAGAACATTAAACACAGATTAAAGCACTTATTACGCCATTATTCCTCGAACTCCGAACCAAAACTCTAAACCATCAATACATCATTCATTACAAATTCTTTTTAACTCTTTACTTCCGCGCTCGCAGCGCCACCTATTGACATTTCGCAACACAAATAAAGAATCCCTAATGTTAGACAAATTAAATTTCATATGATGCATCCATTATGAGAAAAGCAATGTAACTGTCTTATGAATGTTTATAATATTCTGTCAACATTCAAAATTCAATGCACAATGTTTACATTTTTTCAATACTACGTCAATTTCATCGTGTACATTACTGGAAAAAACTCACATGTTCACCTCTTCTCGTTCATTAAATCCATAGGCTTTTATTCTTTCATTTAAACAATGATCAGTTTTTGTTTTACTTTACACTGCGACACATCCCTGACTCCAGAGACAAAAATCTTCGGTTTTCAATTTGGATGAGTGTACGTCGAAGCTGCGTTGAACAAAAAAAAATACAAAATGTTTAAACTGACGAAATACATGTGAGAACTATAAACACAGTAAAAATGAGCTATTTACAGGTGTAAATAACTCGTGAAACAGAAAAAATTTTAAGACAGGCCCAACAGTTCAATGTCTTTAAAACTTTGTAGGAGACTAATTAGGATCCTTGGTATTGAACTTCTAGAGGGTAGAGGTCCATCAGTCTGAGGTGTTGGTAAAGGCGAGAAATCTGGAATTGGAGTCGGATGAACTGGTTGCGTCCGGTTGCTGTTTGATAATATCCTCACTATCAGTGAGGGAAGATATAAGTTTAGTTATATTTATTCTCAATAATTTATTTAGAAGTAAATTTTTCCTCCAAAATTGTGTGTGTGTGAGTGTATTCTGCACTTGGTTTGGTAAAATGAAAAGATGACGTAAGAGGACAAGAAGTTGACTAGTGGAGAAGATCTCCCTTTCCCCCGCATGCACAAATATCTCAGTATCTGTGATCTGATGAAGCCGCAATTTGTAGAGATAACTGGGAAAAGGGCCATGGCCCGTAGAAAAAAGGATGGATTCTCTTGACCATGAGGCTTGGCTTAGAGAGACTTCAGGGAGTATATGAAAGGTAGATCTCCCGGTGTCAACTGATCCTAGTCTTGTTGCCATTTATGATCAGTATTTACTGAAAACTTTTCTACATCAGTCGTCCCACCTAATTAATTTTACACTTTAATACAAATTTGACATTTCGTATGACTCAGTATAATCAACATTCTGGCTCTTGCGCCGAAAAAAGGACTTTATAAGAAAACACGGAATTTGCTGGGAGAGGTAGAAAATGCCTCAGCACCAATTTCTTCAGCACCTGCCTAAAATCAAATACAGATGCATACCTAAAATCGTCAATACCTGATAAGGCAAATTAAATATTATGTTATTTGACACGTCCATTATATCAACATTTGCTATCATATGTATAAAACACGTTTGTGCTAGTTTCTTCAGCATCTATTTAAAATAAAATAAAGATGTATAACTAGAACCCCAAGTAGATTGACAATTTAAGTATAAAAGAACTGAGAATGAATAGCTTAAGTTACCACTGAATATTATCTGACCATTTTCAGAATCATTAAAGCAATTATGAATAACACAGTTTCGCAACTTTTATTAATAATAGAAGAAATGAATCTCAAGATTAAGTGCTTTGCAAAAAAATAAGTTTCAGAAGAGGAAATAGGAAGGGAGAATGAGGAACAGCTTAGCAATTTTAACTGTAGCAAAGCAAATATTCTTGTGGAAAATCGCAATGTAAAGGAATGAATTATATATATATGCATTCTTGACACTGATGACTTCATTTTAGAATCGTGCTATATCTCAATATTTTTAATAAGAATAATGTCCACTATGAATAGAAACATTTCAGTAAATATAGAATTCCACTTATAAAATAAGTTCCAAAAGCTTATCATGAAATATTTTTCTAATTTAGTTTGGAAGAATATAGTTAAATAAAAAAATAAAGTATTGATTAGGAAAATGTTTATTATATTTTCTAATTAAATATTATCACTTCTAAATCCCAAGCTATAAAATATGAAATATCCAAGTCTTTGCATGCAATCTAAATAATCTTTATTGTAAAATCAGCATGAGTTAATTTGTTAGTGGTAACTGAATTTTTATTAAACTAATTGAGCTAACTTAAGCAAAACAAATGAACATAATTCACAAAGTTATAAAATAAATAGACTAAACACTTATTTTTCAGCAGAAATATTTCTTTTCAAAAATTACTTAATTATACATGTAAAAGTAGAATTAATTTGCAATTTCTATGAAACCATCGATGATTAATGGAAGTTTAATAGCCCTCATAAAAAAGCTTACATGGACTTCAGTAGAGTAAGCAAAAATAAAATGGCGAGTATTTTTATATGGCTAAGTAAAAATTCAAGCCAATTCAATGAATATCGAAACTTTCTACGGAAAAATAAATTTGTTCAAAATGTTAAAATGTAAAAGAATGAAAAAAATCTTTTTCTAACTAGTTTTAAGATCCATTCTATTCAAAATTTAATTAGATTTTTATTTGAACAAAAAGTTTCCCCTTAGTGTTTCACATATTCAAATCATTTTATATACTGATGTTATTTCCCGATTGCAAATTGCTGAAGTATCAGTTTCATTAATATCAAAATGTTATCTCAAGTCACGGAAAAGTTGCTAAATTTTGTATGTAAATTGTGTATGGAAAACCTTGGACTATCTCCGTGTGTAAGTCTGAGCAACAATGGTTCTTAAGGATACCCTGAGTCGATTATTGGCTGAGAAATGAAAGTTAATGAACATCAAGTGCATTATAGTCAGAAGGAATATTCATTTTCATAATGCCATCAATTGTTTTATTTGCGTAGGTTTCTGTATGCTCTCCTGAACTGTTTTGTTATTTGGGAAATCTTGTGAATGTCTAGAGAGCAACGCGATATTTGTTTGTAAATAGGTTAGTGACGTCCAGCTTTTTAAAGACTTCTCGAATTATTATAAATAAAACTGCAATTATTAAAAAATGAGAAAAAGCAAATAATTGAAACTTCCATAGGAAAGCATTTTTCATCTGAGCAACGAATTTTCCCAATCGTACTTTGTCAAAGGTGCCCCGACCTTTATCGTTACTTCATAAACCAGTGGTTCCCAAAATTTTTCTGATTCCCAGTGTCCTTGTGGAATCCAGATTTTTTCAAGGAATCCCATAAAAAGCGCAAGCATGATAGTGAACTTTTATAGAGATTTAGTGATAAATAAAGCATATTTTAGGTCACCATATTTAGGTCTTATAAAATTTGTTTAATAAATTTTAAAGATTATAATAATTAGTTTGATGAAGTAGCCTGTTGATCACTATACATTTTCTCAAGTTATGGAATTAAACTGGTCGCAACTAATCTCATATCCTTTTGCACATTGATTTTTTAAGTGAGACTTTATGACAGCAACTGCCGAGAACCCTGCTTC
The DNA here is from genome assembly GCA_013235015.1 of Araneus ventricosus. Classification (NCBI taxonomy): domain Eukaryota; kingdom Metazoa; phylum Arthropoda; class Arachnida; order Araneae; family Araneidae; genus Araneus; species Araneus ventricosus. The sequence goes on from BGPR01017003.1 coordinate 31,918, forward strand.
GCAGAAATAAGAAGCAGTAAATAGATTAAATATTCTCTGAGCTTTAGCTCTTAGGAGCGGTTATTCTTCTTTTACTGACAACAAAAACTCAGTTAATGGATAATGAAAGCCTATTTTTTTCTAACTTAATTGCTTGCATGATAGTAAATTTACAGCCTGTTACATGCCACTGCAAGCAACGAATATTTGGTTCTCTGATCCCGACATTTGGCGGTAAAATTTTTGTGCATTGAAAATAATTAGGAATTTGAAAACTGGACACGCTTCTGCTAGAGCAGTGGTGCGCAAACCGTTTTCATTTTCGAGCCCCTCACTTAGTTAAAATTTTTTCGCGAGCCCTTGAAAAAAAACCTTATATTTTTTGTTGTCAAGTAAATTTCTTTAAATTTAGCGAAGCACAAAACCTTTCTCGCGAACACTGCAGGGGTCGTGACCCACAGTTTGCGCACCATTGTACTAGAGTAGCAGACTGTTATCGCAGACAAAAATGTCCATTTATATAAAACGCAGAATGCTCAATATCTAACGAAGTTCGCACAAACAATTTTCGTATTAATGCGGCAGACGTAGGGACCTATAGTATTGAATTAAAAATGTAAAAAAATAACGAAAATGATATAATGTCTCTTGGTGCAATCATTGGCGCCACGAGACATTATATAATTTATAATTAAATTCCCAGGGAGCTATTTAATTTTATAACTAATTCCCAGGGAGTTAATTATATAATCAACTCCCCAGGCCGTCGCGGCGCACAGATTGGAAACCACTGTCATAAACGATAAGTCAAATGAATTTCACATTAGAAATTACAACGAAAATTCTCATCCGACAAATGTCAAATTCTTAAATAATTTATTTGAAAGAATGCATAACTACCTCCAAATACCAAGAAACGAAAAATGAATGAACAAAAATTGTAAACCACTGTTTTCAGTAAACAAACGAATAAAAAAACAGCATGCCATTAGTAGATTTGAGACATTTAATAGCTTATAGAGTTATTAGCGAAAGCCCTTTCCGATGCCAACTAAAAATGAAACTTAATTCAATATATCGCAATCGCTAAAATGGCGAAGAATTGCAGGTATCATATGCAAATTTGTTCCCTGAGAGTTAATCTGGCATGATAAAGAGGAGCTGAATGACGAATTAGATATTGCGGAATGTTAAGTTAGGGAAATTCATTCATTTGGAGCTATTGCTTACTTTTAACAGCATTAACAAAACAACTCTAACTTTTTCTGTGTTCGGATTGTTTATCGGAAGGGTTGTTCTTAGAAAATTTGTGAAAATGTTGAGGTGTATCATGAAATAATTTCGGGAAGATGTGTGAAGTTTATAGTTAAATAAGATATAAGGCTCCCAATTTTATAGAATACGTAATATGTGTTTATGTCAAGAGAAAACAATGAATAGTTTGAAGCTGAAAAATCCACCTGGAAAGATAAAGATTCTTAATTCTTCTTGGTTCATGTAATTTTTTCAAATCAAAATTTACTGGCATACTTTTTA
>BGPR01017004.1:0-29217 GCA_013235015.1 Araneus ventricosus
CCTCAGAAACTGGACTGATTTTGCCAATTTATTACGTCACTTCTTTCCAAAAACTAACGAATCAGAATGTTCCGCATTATTTTCGCAAGTTTAAAATAGTATTTTTCATTTGTACGCAGTTCTGTTGCATTTCATTACAATTTTATTTAACTTTAATAACAGACGATTTTGTTAACTCCATAATTTGGTTTTGATAGCAGACGATTTTGTTAACTCCATAATTTGGTTTTAATAGCAGACGATTTTGTTAACTCCATAATTTGGTTTTAATAGCAGACGATTTTGTTAAGACACATCTATAAATATTATTATCTTTGTTTTCGTTAATATTTAATTTAAAATTAAACATTTTGATTTTGCGATGACTTTCTCTTTCAATTAATAATCCCAACAGTTCCATCACAATGGCGTGTCAAAAATATTGTAAAATAATTATTGTAGGTGATGGAAACTGATCATTTAGGGCGATATTATTCCGTATTTATGGATCTGAAGACTTTCAGGCCGAAATTCGTAAGAAAGTTATACAAAACATTACAACTAGACGGGGTTTATTGAAAGATTTTAGAATTTTAAAGGACTCTGTTGTCTACAAAGAATATGAAAAGTACTATGGTTTTATGGTCTGTTCCACTGATATTCATGTAGTAATTAAAACTGAAAAAAGTAGGGGCTGAGAGCCTCGAAGAAGCGGGGTGGCAAGGAAGTGCTGAGCAAAGTGGGTGCTGGCAGCGAACCCGCCCGAAGGGCTGCTAGTTTGTTATACAACAGAGGAACAAATATTAACTCAACATAAAAGTTTTTCATGAAAGTTATTAGAAGTGAACATTTTTTTATAATTATGAAGTCACTAACATATATTACAGTCAACTGAATAAACTTAAAAGCTTCACATTTTAACGTTTTCTCTGTTGTACTTATATGAATGTGTTAATTTCATTCCTCTCCAACTTTACTCTAAAGTTTTTCTTCAGTTAGTGATTTTTTGATTCAGAGAGAAACTTGACTCGCAGCAAAGGTATGTGAATTACATTTAACCATTGAAACATCTTCTTCTTAAAATTCTGAAGTATTAGTGACTTAAAATATGAATGATTGTTACTTGTTAATAACTACATTATTTAAATAACAAATTATTTCAGGAACTTTAAGAACTATTACAATCTAATGCTGTTTACAAGAACAACAATCTAATCTCTGAAAAAAAATTGGAAATATGTATTCCTTTTTATCTATTAAATTATGCATTAGTTGGTTTTTAAAATCAAGAGTTATTTATAAAATACAAAAAGGAATTTTTAAGGGAAAAACAGTATGAATTTTTTTAAAGTTAAAAAAAATTTGCCCGGCGCCCATTCCAGATGTCTCAGGCATTACGAGCACAATTTTACCTGCTTCATTTGAGTAATTAAAAATTGCAGATTCCATACATTCAATGAGCAAGCGAAGCTACTAGGTTGTGGCTCCCGCTGCTAGCGAAACCGTAGGATGTTTTTTAAAGTTAAAAAAATTCGCCAGTGCCCATTTCAGATGCCACAGGCATTGCGAGCGAGGTTTAAATTCTATATTTCAAACAGGAAATATTTCAAAGACAACCCACAAATACATTGGGTTCGAAAAGATTTAACTTTAAGCGATTAATCTTTAACTGTGACCAATGCACCTCAAATTTCAAATAGAAAAAACGAAAATAGATTTCAACTGGAAATAATTACATTGACCAAACTTCATTGGTAATTAATCATAATAACTGGTTTAATGTGATAAATTCTCATAAATTATTCACTTTAATCAGTTTATTTGGTTATTATGAATAATGGCCGGTGATTATACACAATAACCGATTATCCACATTGACCGTAACATATATACTCTGCCAACAATGAAGTATATTTTTTTTAAAAAAAGAGGGAGAATAAATGTTAGAAATCAGGTAAATAATAATATTGAATAACGAAGATAAGCATAGACCTAGAATTAAAAGCATAAATAAATTATTTTACATTTTTCTCATTAATAGAGCTTTCTTAGGAGGGGGCTCAAAATAATTTTACGCCTGGGTCCTCATATTCTCAAAATCAACCACTGTTTAGGAAATACATTCTAACAAAATATATTAATCTATATAGGACACAGGAACAGATTTCTCCGAGAGGAATTCGTTTCTTCCAACAATAAATGCTTATGTATGAATCGAATATGATTGAATCTCAGTCCGGTGACAATAGTGTCTAGCTATCTGTGCAATCTAGTCGGTAACAGGTAACAAAGCTTGTTTTCAGTTTTGATATAACCATTTAAACTGCAGACATAATTAACATTTTATTGACTGCTGACATAATAAACTTCAGATATGTCAGGCAACTCATTGGCAGATACCCCAATATGTGGTAGGGAAGACCATTTGAAAGTAACAGAGAAACCTTAAACCGGCCATTCACTTGAAGGATAGCCAAGCTTTTAAGATTAAGATCTTCTTTCCCTCTCTACATATATAACATAACGCCACAGCATACCACCGAACTCGGAGCCAGGGCGGCTCAATGTCGGTTGGGTGGGCATGCGTGGAACTTTATTGATAAAGCAAGAGCAAAAAAATTATATTTTATATATAAGGATACAAAGAGAGGAAATACAAATATAATCACAAACATATACACACGCATAAAAACACAAATATATACACTAAGCTGGACCCTGAGGCCTAGAATAATCTCATGCACTTTTACATGATGCTGTTGATGACAAGTTAGACGTATGGTGAACATGTGGCTGGGCCCCGAGGCACGGAAACTTATGATCTGTCTCTGGCATGGAATGTTCCAGGAGAAAGGAGAAGAAGGGCATGGTGGGAGACATGAGCTTTGTAGTGGGATGAACAATGCAGGCTATTGTGGAGTTATTCTGGAGGTTCCGATTAAGTAGGTCTTCTTGGCTGACGATAAAGTTGAGGAGGTCTATTATTTTGTTTCTTAGTAGGTGATGGTTGGTTATTAATTTCATCCAGGCTTCTATGTGTTGATCTGCTGGACACCTGAGGTGGTAAGAAAGCGTGAGGCGGCACTTGGTGACATAGAGAAGAGGCGTGCCAGGTTCTCCGCAGGCACAGCAGTTGTCCGGGTGTTTTCCGAATCGGAAAAAGATAGGATGTTAAGGGCCCGTGTCCTGTGATAAAGCAGCCCTGGTACATGCTAAATCCGTCGGGCGTGGTGGGAGACATGAGCTTCGTAGTGGGATGAACAAGGCAGGCGATTATGGAGTTATTCTGTCTGTTCCGATTTAAGTAGGTCTTCTTGGCTGGTTGAAGAGGTTTATTATTTTGTTTGTTAGCAGGCGGTGGTTGTTTATTGATTGCAAGTTGCTTGTCAATCGCTCTTCGATTCCCCCCAGTCAGCAGATGTTAATTTAGGCTACCCTCAAAGCGAGGCTTCAATCTACGCAAGGCATTGTTCTTTTGGTTAGCCTCTTTTAGTGCCCCTCTGGAGCGAGACTTTAAACTCCAGCGTTTTCGCCCCGATTTCAGCCCAGACGGAATTCCAACCACCACAAGCCATTTGCCTGATTTCCATAGATATTTATGGCCTTTTCCGTATCGCTTTCCAAAATATCCAGTTTATCTGTGAAGTGAATGGCCGACTTTACATGCGAGGCGGATCTCACCGGGGTGATCTAAAATATGAGGATGAGAAGCTGCCATGTAGGTAAAGATGTTTGCACTTACCTGGTGGGCACGATAATTGTGCTGGTACTCTTATGGGCTCAGTGACGATGACGGGTTGTAGCTGTCTGAGGGGTCGTCGCATCCGAATTTGCTACCCGCGGTGGTTGGTCATTCAGTTCACTCCAGGTGCATAGACAGGGCGGGGGTTATTCATATGATTGCATGCAAGACTGTATTTTCTATGCAACGATATTATAAGACTAGAAAATCCCCCGTCATGGTTTGACGGGTGCAAATTGCCTCTTCATTCGAGAGATTTCCCTTCAAATTTGACGTGTTTAAATGGATATATATGCGAGAGAAATGTTTAACATTGATTGAATACAAATAAAATAAACATATGTTTTATGACAGGAAATTTTTTTATTTACATATTTCTTTATTCAAAAAACCTCTTGGTTAGCAACATTCCGTGTGAAGTATTTTTCATTGTTTAATAATTATCCTTGTACTTCAGATGTCTTTGTGTATCTTTTAATGTAATTAGGAATCCTAGATCTTGAAAGTGCAACATAGAGCTGTCCATGTGAAAAGACAGGTTCATCGAGGTTAATTCCAACATGATCGAAAGTTCGCTCCTGTGATTTGTTGATAGTCATCGTGTAAGCTGGAATTAACGGGAACTGGCGGCGGTTGAGAACGAATGATAGATTCACGTCACTGGTGGCTAATTTAATTCTTGGCAAGAAAACAACATCGCAACGATTGCACTCAAATACAATTTGGAGTTCAAACTATATCACGCGCATGATATACCACTGACGTGATTTACTACTTTCTATTAAAAAACGGAAATTAATTTGAAATATAGGATTAATATAATGTAAAATTTCTTGGGAACTATTGATCATAGCGTGAAAAATTTTATATCAATCGACAGAAAATTTTATTTCACTATTTTAGAGCTATTAAATTTGAAATTAGAACGACAATTATGCTTTTAAATTTAAAATTACTGAAATTTAGGTTCTCTAACAATGAAATGATGTTGTTTAACGTCTCGCAGTGGTATGGCGATTATTATTGGTGACGTCAGAGCGTTACCGGAGGATCTGGGCTATTATATTAGTAATGATTGATTGTAATATCATTGCAGTCAACTATCGATGTGTAATTGTGGCAAAGAGGTGCTGTCAAAGATTCGAAAACACTTAATGAATCTGATTAAATGGTTTAGTTACTAACAGAATTATCATTAATTTCTGACAACGCGTGAAAGATGGTAATTATTCCCGCAGTGAAAGCGTGATGTGATGGATGAAGTTTAATGGAACTATTTTTTCTTTGAATGAAGATATTCATTTATTGCAAAAAAATGTGCTTATTTCTCAAATAATTTCTACTGGTCAGTAAAATATAAAATCAAATAAGCTGCTTTTATGATACAAGATTAAGCTTTAATTTATTTGAATATAGGATTTAAACAGATATCTTAATACAGAAATCATTTCTACTAAACCTATTTAAAAAAGTTTTTGTTTCTCACCATGAAACTTCCAAAATAATATCTATGCACAAATTTCCTTTTTTGATTTGTTTACTAAATATTTCAGTCAGTGTTCGGTCATTAAACTTTCGGTTAAAAACACATGTAGCAACTCAGGCGTCCTACCTACATGTAAAAGTTTTTGTTTTGTAATTAAAATTGAAATACTCCAGATAACATTGAACACAGTCCAAAATTATGTTCGTGGTATCTCGACAAACATGGGCTAAACCAGCAAATATTTGAATCAATTTGAGCAGTTAAACGCATCAGCTTGTTGGGCGAGTGGACTGCATAGCTAACAGCTAGTTGTGGAAATTGTTTCCCTCCCCAAAAGCTCAGTGAGAATATTTATTAGGGATTCGCAACTTGCATGTTATTTCTCATAAGCGGAAACAGTTTAAACATATTAAAACCCAAGTATAACGTGCATTTATACAACTATTGAATTCAAATGATTTCGGAAACAATTTTGCAATGAAGCGTGAAAGTGGTTTGAAATATTTTTAGTAAATAGAAACTGCAGCAATAAGCTTAAATCTTGTATTGGTTAACAATGTAAAATTAAGCTGGATATATAATGGAGCGATATAATCTGAAGTTAACTATGAAAATAATATTTTCGGCTTCAACAAAAGGTTAAAGATGCTGTTTTAAAGTAAAAGGTGTATAATTACAACAACTTTAAGAGTAAAAGCAATTTTCCTTTTCTTTTTTTGTATTTTAATTAAATAAACCCATAAACTTAAATTCTGGCAGAGGTTTATAAATTTGTTTATCTACAATTGAGATATTTGTTTCAACAGGTTCCCTGCTGTTAGGTTCTGATGGATGCTGTTTGCTATTAATTAGGTATAAATTTTGAATAATGAGAAAAATAACTGAGTTTCTTTTGTGATTATTTATCGTTCATAATTTAAAGGCTAATCAGATGCTGAATAATAAACTTGTGTTGTCCGAAATTCGTAGACTGATGTATGCTTTAATGATGATTTGTTCGTTGTGGTCGGGTTGATTGCTAAAGATTTTCCGGAATTTCCTCTTGATGAGAAATCCTCCAGGAAAATGAAAAAGTCAGTTTTTTCATGAAACTTCGAGTCATGCCTAGGTATTCTGGACCAAGTGCGATTAGCGCCGCCATGTAAAATTTTAAATATTTCGTACGAATTCTTATTTTTTCCTTAAAGAGTAGTAGACAGCTGATAAATATGGCGGCAGTCTGATTTTCATCATGCAGGTTTCTTAAATTTTAACTTCTTCAGGAAAATTTTAAATATTTCATGCGAATTCTTTTTTTTTTCTTAAAGAGTAATAGACAGCTGATAAATATGGCGGCACTCTGATTTTCATCATGTAGGTTCCTTAAATTTTAAATTCTTCAGGAAAATTTTAAATATTTCATGCGAATTCTTATTTTTTTTCTTAAAGAGTAGTAGACGGCTGTTAAATGTGGCGGCACTCTGATTTTCATCATGTAGGTTTCTTAAATTTTAAATTCTTCAAAGAATTTTAAAATATTTTGTACGAATTCTTTTTATTTCCTTAAAGAGTAGTAGACAGCTGATAAATATGGCTACACTCTGATTCTCATCACGTAGGTTTCTTAAATTTTAAATTCTTCAAAGAATTTTTAAATATTTCGTACGAATTCTTATTTTCTTTTCTTAAAGAGTAGTAGACAGCTGATAAATATGTCTGCACTCTGATTTTCATCATGTAGGTTCCTTAAATTTTAAATTCTTCAGGAAAATTTTAAATATTACGTTCGAATTCTTATTTTTTCCTTAAAGAGTAATAGACAGCTGATAAATATGGCGGCACTCTGATTTTCATCACATAGGTTGCTTAAAATCGCAAAATTCCTACTGTTCGAAATTTGCTGACAATGAAAAATTATTTTCCTTTCAAAACAAGCGTGTAAAGCTCAGTATGAAAGAGAGTACAAAAAGCTACTCTTTAGAGGAATAACACTCCTTAGACGCTTTAACTCTATCTGCACGGGAACGTCTCAAACTCCCCTACAAGCAGAAGACGGCGGGCGCCCGAAACGTCCGAATATCAATGCTAAATTTCCACCCCCCTTTCGTTAAGCGTGATTTATTTCGGACCACCGGCGCTTGCGTTCTTCGTTAGAGTGGATCGCCCCGATGGGTTGGGGGAAAAGGGGTTTTCTTAGAATTGAGACAGTGCCAGATGTCATTGTGGTTTTTGAGGGGAGAGGTGAATTTAACTTTTCTTTGAAAGAGGAACTCGGGTGTTCCCGTATTTTGAGACCCTTTATTCCAATGGTCTTAGGAATCAGAGTATTAATAGCGAACATTTTCATTATTTTTTAAACGAATGATTCTGAGATTTATGAACTTCAAAGAACGAAATGAGCGCCAGAGAAACTTTCAATGAATGAAGCTTCTTACCGTGGTACCAAAAATTTCTCCGAGACTTATATTGATAAAATACAATTTTTTTTATTCGGATACTTAAAACGAAATCGCGTTTGTTCCAAACATCTCTAATGGACCCACTTCAGACTAATATTCGGAAAACTCCAACAAACCAATAACTAGCATATTTATTATGCCTCAGTACAGAATTCATTTACAGAAAATTAAGCTATTATTAATGATTAAATATGAAGCAAGCTGAAACATTTAATTACAATGTAATATAAAATTTAACCGCATTATTAAATAAGGGTTCCCAAAGAATTCACTTTAATAATTTGGGTGAATTGATGTCGTCGGAGGACTGGCAATTTCAAAATGTATGAAGTCATAAACAAATAATATTTCGTACCGTAATGAAAATTTTGTTTAACTTATCTTTCAAAATTTAATTCTCAGAGACATAAGAGAATATGATAATTAAAGAAAATATTTTCTTTTCGGTGTTGAATTCAGAATCTATGCATTCCAGCAGAAGGTCAAAAATTAACTTTTGGTCACACGTAATATTTGGAGTCACCTTGATGAACTCATTAGGTTTATTTAGTCTGATTTCATCTGATGAAAAGTGAAATATAATGAGTAAAAAAATGACAAAATTGTGTTTTCGATGATGGCATAATTAACAAATTTTTTATTACATGAAAACTTTTAAAATCAATTTCCAGATTACTATGCGTTAATGAAACAACATTTAAGATATTTATCTTAAATGTTGTTTCATTAAGTTTTTCATAACATTTATTTATAACATCAATAGTTTATTCAGAGTTTGGATTCTTAGAGGCTGTTTTATTCAAAATATATGTAATTCCTTGGCTAATGTCTATAAGAGAAAGAAGTTTTTATAGAGTGTCCATTTGTGAGTATTTTTTAGAACATATATATATAAAGCTTTCTCTATTTAATATAATTATTCTTGTATTTTTTACTTTTTGTTTTATATCATATATATATATATAGTTAAATATTTTTCAAACAATTAAAACTCAAATACCATTTTCAGTATATACACCTATTAAACCAATAATTAAAATTAAATATAAAATTATATTGCCTAATTAATAATCATACAATGAAATACAGATAGATAATTAGATTATAAACTATTTTTATGAAAAAGACAACCCAGATTTGGAATTCCAACAATCAAATGCCAGTCGATCTTAGGAATTGATTATGTCGCATTAAATGCGAATTTTAGAGGCACCAACCTTCTGCGAAGGCCAATTGTTGCAAAAAAGCAAAGAGTATAGGAGTAAATCTCCAAAATATTTCAAGAAATGAACGAGAAAATAACTAAATGCTTACCAATTCACAATCATAGCAATTATAAAGCCAAGAGCTATATACAAATACAGTTCCGTATTTATATTGAAAATATTATAACTAAAATAGGTTATATATACTATACAAAAACATCATTAAGAAATTAAACTATAAATTTAATTTTTAAAAATAATTATAGTAACTTATTTTAACATATATATAAATATATATATATATATATATACCCGGCGTTGCTCGGAGTAGAAATATTTTCAAGTACTTACAACACTTTAAACATAATTAAATAGTTTCTTACTGTAACGTCTTTCGTTGATCTTCTTTTGTCTTCTCCTGTGTCTCTGACCATCGGCCAGCAGCTAAACTAACCTCTTCTTTTTGTCTCCGTACTTTGAACCACTTCACACAAGTCTGACAACCCTTGGAATTCCATCTTCCCAACCGCATCATTTCTACGGAGACAACAGAAATGCCCCCCTTCTCTTCTTTTTAGTATTTATGTGCCTGACCGGAAGTACCATTCCTTTTTCTCCCTAGGCCTCTCCCTTCGGTAGGAACGAGACTCGGTTAACTTTTAATGACTTTACATACTGACAGTGGCGTAGCGATGGTAAGTGGCGCTCGGGTTATACTATGATTTTTTTTCTCCCCCCCCCATAATAAGAGGCTTAAGAGCCCTGGACATGGTATTTTTCGACTCCTTATTATATTTGAATTTAAAAAGTGACACAAACATATTAAAGTTTTGTCAACATGGTCAGTGGCGCTCCGCGGGTAAGTGGCGTCCAGGGAATAGGATTTTTTTTTACCCCAGTCGTCATTTACTTAGCAAGCGCAAATGGCCCTCTGGGCCTGGTTTTCTTACGCCCTCCTAATGCTATTTTTTCTTTGAAAATTGGCACAGATCTTCTTGGTGCCCCTAAAACTGGCATCTACTGCATCTATACTTCCCTTACTCCACGGTCGTTACGCCGCTGATTAGGACCATTCAAAAATTTGTGAATTTTAAACGAAACATGCGTAGTAACTAAACTAATGTCATTGGATATTTGAGGGCATATTAAAAGCTACGAAATAAAAACGGAAGTTAAGTACATGCTACGAAATAACAGCGGAAGTAAGAAGTGCTTTGGAGTCAATGACCAAAAGAAAGCAATATTTTCTTATGAAATCACGTGAATAAAGGATTTGGTGAAACAATAGGTGGTTTGAATTTGATTTTGTAATAACAGAAAGCATTGTTAGAAATTGAGTTTAAGATATAGATATAGATATAGATATAGATATAGATATAGATATAAAACTAGTTTCCCTTCTTTGTGAATACGTACAATTTTCCATATTCTTTGGTGGCTGGATAACAAGAACTTTGACTAAAATACATTTCTAAACAAATGGCTCTCATGACCAGCAACGCAGAAAAACCTCGATCTTTCTGCAAAATTTAATTATTTCTTTAGTTTCTTTATCTGTAGAATTAAAGTTTGAAATTTCAACGGTTGATTCCTCAAGTAATCAAAAGTGTTTTCAAAAGCAATTTTTAACGGTAAAAATTTATTATTTCTCCCGTACGTTTGAATTTGAATTCAAAAGTACAAGTACAAGTAAATGTAAAAGTTGAATTCGTTATATATTTTACTGAAATCTAGACATTTTCAATATATATTTCGTAGAATTAAGATATTAGACGTCATAATTTATATGAGATCCCTAAGGATCCTATCTCAGATTCTGTTTTATATATATTTCAAAAAATTTCGTGGCAAAATTAGAAAGTATAAATGCGAAAGTTTTGGAGATAAATCACAGCTAGAGTTAATCAGACCGAAAAAAAGTGTTTTAACGCATTGAAATTCCCCCTAGAAATACTACAAGTGTTGACTAAGCTGAGCAAATTAAAATTCGACGCTAAAGAAACCAAATATTTGAGAAAAGTAAACGACGATTCCTATTTTTAGCAAAACTCGCTTCACTTCTCGAAACACTCTCGTGATTATTTATTCCTATAAGAGAAAGAAATTATTTTGTGACAGAATTTGCGATTTATTTTAGCTGTGGAAACGCATGATTTTTTTTTCTCTCATTTCAGAAGTGTTGCCGACTTATCTGTGTGAAACTTCTGTGAATATTTGCGAAAACTACTGCTGGGAGTAGCATTTATATTTATATGAAATCTCACCTGAGCTTTAAGAATGTTTTCTCTTTCTTGTTTTTTTCTACACCCTGACTAGTTATCGCCGTAGAAATGAAACTTTAGAAAGTTTTAACTTTTTGCAGATTTTTTTTACCTGGAAGAATTAAAGTAAGCCTGGTGATCATAGCTTTATTTTGAAAAGTTTGAAGTTGAAATTGCTTTCAATTTCGGAGAAAAGTTTCGACAATTTTCGTCATAAAGATTTATTAATTCTCAGTTCTTTTTGTTTGTTTGTTTCATTTTCGAAAGAAAGGTGTTGATCCTGCAGTATATTCTTTTTTTAAATCTTATTTCGGAATGCTAAAATCCATCAATAAAAACTGGTATTTCTTAAATTAACAAAGTCATGTATTTTTCTACGATATGTCCTAACAATGCAAATTGAAAGACAATTAGGGTATTTGACTACCTTTGAAAGACAGTTTTGGGTCGATATTTACAAATTTTTGTATGGTTTTACTTTAGAGCCCATTTATTTAGTTTTCTAAATCTAGGTTTATTTTATTTCTAAGATAAATAGAAATGGATATATAGAATCTTTTGTAGAACATGGTAGCTAAAAACGAAAATAGAGGTTAGCTATTTTCCATCGTTTTACCAATTATACCGCACTCTTAAAGATAAATTAATTTGATTTTTACTTATTTTAATTAATTATATACTCTATCTGCTTGCCATGTCAATTTGAATAAGTTCTTTAGTTTCGACAAGCTTTGGTGGACATTTTTGCCAATATGCACATTTGTGGAATTACAAACTTCACATTTTGGACACAAATGGCTCTATTACTGTTTAATGGCTTATATTATGTTCTTATAAGAGTAATTAATAAACTGGGAATAGTTCCTTGCTAATATATGCATTGAAATAATATCTTAACCTCGAATCGCCACTTCTAGGAGACAGTCTTTGGCAGGAACAAAAACCGCTAGAAAAAATTACAAGCTCTCAGAATGAAAAAAAATGATAAGATTTTGAATAAAGAAGTATAACCAACAAATGTGGAAAATTTTAAAAGAAATTAAATAAATACATTTTTAATGGAAAGCAAATTAGAACTTTAAATGCGTTTTTTGAAAAAGTTATATTTTGTCAAAAGTTACATACGCAAAACATGATATCTCAAAAGATTAGGAACATATTTCTCTGAAATTTTGGATACATGTTGCTTTAAGTGTCATAAAGGCAATGAACTAGGGATATAGTTCTGAAATCAATAATTTTTGATTTAGAACTCTTAAATGTTGTTTATTCTTATGCATTTTGTGAGATTTTGAATAAGAGAATACTCAACTTTAGATAACTTTCCTTTAGAAGCAAATATTTCTTAGATGTTAGTTCATTGCCTTCACCATAGCTGTAAGTATGCCGTATAGAGAAAGACTTTCAGTACACGGGTTAGAATTTCTGTTAGAGTGTTTTGCTTTTAGCTCTAATTTTCACCATTTTTACTTTCTCGTATACGAAGTATACAAAGAGAAAGTATTGTAATCGTCAAAAAATTCGAACTCGAGATTTTGACGAATCTCCACGTTTTAGACCTCACTGAGTCCCAAAAACACTATTTTGGAATTATGTCTGTCTGTGAACACGGTAACTCAAAAACTGTTAGAGCTACGGGGATGGAATTTGGTATGTGGTATTTAAACACAATTTGTAGATTTCTATCAAAATTTGGACAAAATCCGTCCACGGGCAGTCTGTCTGTCCGCTGTCATGTGAACACTATAACTCAAAAACTTGAATAGCTAGATGAATAAAATTTGGTACACAGTTTTATTATCATGAATTTCTTATAAAAGCAAATATTTCTTAGATCCTAGTTCATTGACTTCATCATAGCTGTAAGTATGCTGTATACAGAAAGACTTTCAGTACACGGGTTAGAATTTCTGCTAAAGTGTTTTGCTTTTAGCTCTAATTTTCACGATTTTTTACCAAAATTATCGCATTTTACTGACGCTCAAGTGACACAAAATTTCCTGACTGATATCATTCATCGTTTTGAATCACATTGACTCAGAGAATAAGCAGAAATTGCTCATTGAATCGCTTTCTCAAAAATTCGTCAAAGGACGTAGTCAGATACCTTAATCGTGATATATTTTCTGATCAAGATTTATAGCTTCAATGTCCAGCTATCAATTGTATTGCATGGCAACGAACTGATATATCTCGATTTGGAACATAGTTGTTAATAAGCCTGGAACAGTCTTGGTGCTGTTCTTCTACTTTGAACAATAAATTCTTTTATAGAAGTCAATGATTTGTGTGAATATTTGTAGAACTGGTTCTAATCCCATTGGCTGCAACACGTCTAGAGAAATCAATAACAAGGGGGACAGTGTGGCTTCATCTGCTGGTCAAGCGACCTAGGAACACCCTGACAGTACCAGCAATAGAGTTATATATATGGTGATTAACCCTCTCACACCTAGCGAGTCGGTCCAGAGCGGTCTAAAAATCTAACTTTAACAGCGATGAAGGCCGGTCTGAGGCGGTTGGCTTCTTTTGAGGGGAGGTTCGGTTCGGAGATAAGCGCGGTAGGGGGTCCAATTATCCTTGCCAATCACAGCCCATTTCCCTGTGCGCCATAAGGGGAGGTTATATCAATGGGTGGGGTTGTGGGGGAAATAGCTACCCAGGTTGGGAGAGTCCAATTCATGTTGCTTCCTCCCGGCTTTAAACGGGATAGAAGAAAAATGTCTCCTCGGGATTAAAGAGATAAGTTGCTTTCCTAGGAGACTTATGTTATTAAGTTGCTTTTCTAGGAGACTTATGTTATTAAGTTGCTTTTCTAGGAGACTTACGTTATTAAGTTGCTTCTCTAGGAGACTTATTTGTGTTTCACACGGAGAGAAACCAGGAAAAACAGTAGAAGCTCAACTACAGCGACTAAATCGTTACTAATTATTGAATAAAATTGGTTAAGAGCAAA
Organism: Araneus ventricosus; assembly: GCA_013235015.1. Classification (NCBI taxonomy): domain Eukaryota; kingdom Metazoa; phylum Arthropoda; class Arachnida; order Araneae; family Araneidae; genus Araneus; species Araneus ventricosus. Next base: position 14,068 of record BGPR01017004.1, read on the forward strand.
GTCATAGGATAGAGTGTGTTTAGTAGAGTGAATTTATATTTTCTTTGACATTTTTAAACATTGCCAAGGGCGAAATTGTCCGCCCCTAGCAACCCCTCCGAGTTCAACCTACAACCCCGGGGGTAAAATCTTCGGATGGACGCTAGCTTCTCCCCTTGTGTTGTTGTTTTGCTGTGTGTGTGAGCTCTCGCCAGCTCAAATAAATGCAATTTAAATTTAATACAGTCCGCTCTTTGAGTGCTCTTAAGTTATTCATTTAACCCCAAACAGAGTGTTTAACCTACTTTCTCGGATTCATATTTGTCAGCTATACCATGTTTTACCCACTGGGCAATGGTAATCAGAGATATTTTTCCTGTTAGTATTGGGCTAGTTAGTTAAATTAATGTTCTATGACCATGAAATCAGAAATAAGTGTCATTTTTTAATGACAATTCCGTTTGCTGTCTTTTAAACACCAGTGTCCAGTAAATTACACCGATAAAATGGTCGAATAAAAAGCATTCTTTTTCTAAAGACCCAATGTTCAACTTTGCATCTAACATAACTTTTTCATTCAATGTGCTGAGCGATATTTCCATGACAGAAACGAAGATATTTTAAAATTTAATCCACCCTTTTTATCTTTATTTGTCTTTATAATCAAAGAATAAGCTTAATGGCTTTCTTATGTATTCGAACAACTTCAAAAAGCAAATTCTAAGAAAGAAAAAGGAATATCTTTATCTTACCACCACAGATTTGAATTCGTAAATGAAGAATTCATTAAATATTTTAATTTCTGACAAATATTTTCATTTTATTTCGTAAAGCTTATTAGGGTAACTGATACGGCAATTTATTTGAAACCCCTGAGTATTAATATATCCGGTTCAACGAAGTTCCAGGAAAATCTGCCCAAACTTGCAAAGCGAAAGTTCTGGAGATAAATAACATCTGGACCCAATCAGATAGGAAAATAGATTTCAACCATTTATATTCCCTCGAGAAATACTGGGAATGTTGACTAAGCTGAGTAAATTAAAATTCGGCCCAAAAGAAGCCAAATATTTGAAAAAAGAAAACTACGGTTTCCGTTTTCAGAGAAACTCGTTTCACTTGAAGAAATTCTTTGACTGATTATTTGCTTCTGTAAAGAGAAAGAACTTATTTTGTGACAGAATTCACGATTTATTTTCGCTATGAAAATGCGAAACCCTTTCTTTCCCCCTTCACTCCAAAACTGTTGCGGATTCATATGTGTGAAACTTCCGGAATATCTGATGAATGTACTTTATTGAGAAGAATTTATATTTAAATAACTCTCACCTGAGCTTTGAGGATGGGATCACCTTCTTTCACTCCTTCTGCTTTCTAACTAGCTATCGCTGAGCAAGAAAACATTCAGAGAAGCTTACCTGCTCAAAAGAGAAGAAAAGTTTGGTTTTCTTGATTCAAGTAAGCTCAGGTGATCATTACTTATTTTGAAAAACTTTAAGTTGGAATTGTCCTCAGTTTAGGTAAAAAAAAGTTCGAGCTTTCCGGTATAAGGAGTTATTAATTCTTGCCTTGGTTTGTTCGATTCGGAAATATAGAAAAGTGCAGCTTCAGTTTGGTAGATTTAGTTTAAATTAACATTCTAATTTCATGTATGAAATTCTAATAAGAAACCGATAATTTTTCAAAATAACTAATTTCTTTACTTTTTAATCAATATCATTAACTCTCTGAGCTAAATAACTATTATTTTGAACTTTTAGCTATGAGGTTAGAAAACTTAGCTTTTAAATTAAATTAATCGATTATTTTTGTATTTAATTATATACCTGAAATCTTAATAGTACTTTATTCATGGTAGTGTAAGAAATTATAAATTCGAGTTATCTGCTTTTGAACTGAACATGAAAAGCGGAAAAGGTCGCTTACGCCGCTCGAAGGGTTAAAGTTTAATATGAACAACTATAAATCGCTAGGGCCATCTGTGGTACATATCCAGCATAAAAATGCCTACAGTCTTTTTCTTACATCATTCTTTGACTACTTTGAGGGACCTTTGATGAATGATTTTGGTGTCGTTACATTCTTTAGTTCATCACCATCTCCTTGAAATGAAAGAAATTAGCGTTTGATACACTGAGTAAACTGTCAGGGCAGGTCAAAATTTCTGTGTTAAGTCTACAAATGGGGACATTTTCTCAGGTTTTATTCTCCATATTAATCATATAGTGCGAGCCAAAAATTTTTTTTCATAATGATTTTTGCTGCACAAGATGCCTATTATGTCTCGGTGGTTTAGTTTATCATTTTTGTATTAATTTATCGTTTTATCTTTGTTGTATTATTTTATAAATATTTGCTTAAATTTTGGATGTTCTGAAGATTTTTAAATTTCTATTTAATTATGATTAAAAAGTAATGCCATGTGTTTTACTTCGAACAATGTGTTGTTGATGTTTCCTTAAATGTTGAACAATCATTTAAACTTTAAATAGTTGCAACCATTTCTCTAAGCATTTTATCTTCTCATAGCGAATATCAGGTCAATCTAGATATCAGAATACAGTTAATTTAGGCATTTAAACTAATGATTTGAAATTTAGCATCTAATTACTAACATAGGACTACGTTCCTCCCATTGGAGTCTCAGGAAGGAATTTGATTCGCATGCCAAAACGCCAGGAAAAACGTTGTATGGAAGATCCTCTATATTTCGATAACTACATATGCTGAAAACATAACTGATGTTTTATTTTATACATAAAGGGTAGCAAGAGAAGTTACAAAAAAATTGAAAATCGGAATTGTAGTTCAATGACTACCGTGTCGCAAAGTTGAGCAAAGATACGCATGAATTGGTGACGCTATCCTCTATATCTCGATAACTACATATGTTAAAAACCTTATCCTAGTACTCTGGGGAATTCATATAATGATTCAACTTTTACAAGAAACATTAGTACCAAATTATTAAATTATGTATGTTACTTTTCATATCATCGACCGATCCTACACAGAATTGTAACATATCCAAGCACGATTGAAGAAGTCAAAACAAAAGAATTGACATTGTAATATATTTTATTAAGAAATAAAACAATTCTCACTGTAACCGTGGTTTCATTTTGTTTCGCCAATTTTATTTCTCTAACCAACCGAGAAGCTTCGAGAAACAAAAGATTATCGTGAGTAACAAAGAGAAACCGAGAAGCTTCTAGAAACAAAAGAGAATTACGAGTAACATCTAGAAACAAGTGTTTCGCGAGTAACAAAGAGAAACAAAAGAGTATCGCGAGTTGCAAAGAGAAACCGAGAAGCTTCGAGAAACAAAAGAGAATCGCGTTTAACAAAGAGAAACCAAGAAACTTCGAGAAAAAAAGAGTCACGCGAGTCAAGTAGTCCTACGCCTTTAACATCAGCGGCTGTTTGAAAAAGACAACCTCCGGCCATTTTTTTTCTAGTCGACGTATTTTATCGGTTTGCACGATTGGAATGCCATGGGATTTTGGTAGACATTGTTATTTTCGATGGAATGCGGGGAACTCGAGCACACATTCCGTCGAGAGCTAGGCGTTATACAGGCAAGTCTGATTTTTAACCATAGCCTCAGACGTTGTCTCATAATAACACTAACCATTTCTTTCTATAACCTGTCTATTTCTTTTTATTATCCATCAACAAATGTTTTCTTACACTGTTTAGTCCTAAGTCCTCATAAGTTCCATTAGGACCGGTGATCTTTCAATCTGCCGTTGCTGGACGTCATAATGTGCCTTCCTATGACGAAATTCGACTCTGATCGACGCTCATTTGGGATAGAAATTTTGAGATCTGGCTGCCGATAAATTGTCTTGCTAGTCATCTTATCACGGTTGAAAGTGCATTAATATTCGAAGTACTTCACAAAATAAATGTCATATCTTATGAAGATAATATTTAACAGAGATTCTTGATTTGCATTGCTATTTACTATAAGATGAAACAGTTGTAAACATGTTGAAACCTAAGTATAATGTGCATTTATACAACCAGTGACTTCAGCAACACTTTGGCAATAAAGTGTTAAATGTATTCTAGAAGGGATCCCGTAAATAAAAATTACGGCAATAAATTTAAATTTTGTATTAATTAAGTGAAAGTCGAATAATCATAAAAGTTTCAAAGACAAAAAGTGATTTCCTTTTCTTTTTCACTTTTTAATTAGATAAACCCATAAACTAAACTTCTTGCAGTGGTTTGTAAACATTAAATTTGTTTATCTACTGTAAAGATATTCAGTTTTCCTAGAAGATTCTCCCTGCCAGTGGTTAGGTATAACAATTTGAATAATGAAAAATTAATGAAGTTTCCTTTGTAACCCGTTGTAGTCTAAAGACTAATCAGTTTCTGAATAAACTTGTTTTGTCACAAACTGGTAGTCTGATGTGCACTGTAATGATGAATTGCTCGTTCCGCTCGGGTTGACTGGTAAAGGTGTTTCGGTTTCACTCTTGAAGAACAAAAAATGTGAACCAATCTCCCCTGAAAGTTCTTCAGGAAGTCAATTATCTCCCATCTACTGGAGATAAATCTTACTTCTTCCACTGGTGATTCGTAAGTACTCCAAGGTCGCTTTCACCAACAGAAAATACCGCTAGTCCCCACTATCATGAGTCTTAGATATGCTGGACCAAGAGAGGTTAGTTTCACTTTAATAAAATTTAAAACTTTTCGTACAATTGCTCATATTGACGTAAAATTACGTCCCTCTACCGTGGTCGGTGTCGGGAAAGGAAAAAATTATGACGCTTTTCGTGGTAAAGTTAAACGCTTTTAGCTCCACAACCCAATAGAATAGAGAGTTGGTTTTAGTTTCATTTAACAGAGAAAGGTAGACATTGAAGACTTCAAAAGAATTTTAGAATTTGGATTTATGGTTTAGACACAGTCGAGTTGCAAAGTTGGTTGGATAATCACGAAGAATTTTCATGACGTCACAGCGACTGATGCGCGCGCACGCAGTGGATAACCTAGCTTCCCGCGCATTCTCATACCTAACCGTCTGGCGGCCTCAGTCGCTTGCTGCAGTCGGTTGTGAGCGATATATATTAACTGGATTTTCCAAATTTTATTTCGTAGAAATTTCTAGAAACTACCAAAATGAATCTGCTATTTCTCATACCATCGTCAGATTTTACATAAGTTTGTTACTAACAGAAATTGTATCCAACATTAATGACATGTATAAATATATTACATTTGAAAACAAGAATTTTTTCTCGCGAAAAAAACCCAACCAAAATCACCAATCAGTCACATAAATCGAGAGTTACAAAGAGCTGCTCCAGTCACATAATCTCAGAGTCACAAAGAGTTACTTCAGTCACAAAGAGCTACTTTAGTCACATAGAGCTACTTTAGTCACAAAAAGTCACAGTTGAGTAGGGTAAATAAATTTACGCCCCTCAATCCCAGCGGCCGTTTCGCAGAGACAGCCTCCCGTCGAATTTTTTTTCCAAAAGAGCGCTACACAGCTGATAAATATGGCGTATATCTTCTTTTCATCACACTGGTTTTATTAAAATCCCGGATGCTTCTTATTGTTCGAAATTTTCTCAGGATGACAAAATGATAACTTTATCTTCTTTTCCTCCCACTGGTTTTATTAAAATCACGGATGCTTACTTATTGTTCGAAATTTTCTCAGGATGACAAAATGATGACTTTATCTTCTTTTCTTCACACTGGTTTTATTAAAATCACGGATGCTTCTTATTGTTCGAAATTTTCTCAGGATGACAAAATAATGACTTTATCTTCTTTTCATCACACTGGTTTCTTAAAATCACAGAAGGCTCCTTATTTTTCGAAATTTTCTCAGGATGGCAAAATGCCGACTTTTTCTTTCTATTTATCACACTGTTTTCTTTAAATCACGGATGCTTCTTATTGTTCGAAATTTTCTCAGGATGACAAAATGATGACTTTTGTAAGGCGTGTAGGGATCAGTATGTATGAAAGAAAAGAACAAGTTGTTACTCTTTAGACGAAAAAGATTTTCGCTATTCATGTTTTTATAAATTATTTTGAGATTAATAAAACTTCATAGAAAAAAATAAAACAGTTTTCTCATGCTCTACCAAAAGTTTCTCGGATGCTTAAATTTACAAAATACAAAAGGTTTCATTCGGTACTTAGGATAAAATCTTATTTGTCGCTAATGTACTTTTTGTGTGATAACTTATTCTTACAAAACTTTTATCAAAAGAAACGATTTAAAACTTTCAATGTCTGTATAACAATTATCTGGCAAAATATCACGAAATTAACTTTATAATGCTCTAATAACATTAAGTTATATATTTAGTAGTTAAATAAGCGTTTAGACATTTTGTAAATCTTTATTTTTTCGAAATCAGCATAATCATTTGATAAATTCTACGAAAGAAAGAAATTTTTATAGAATTCAATATTAATTCTTTTCTACTTGTGAGTTTTTTTCACAATATAGATATAGAGCATATACAACCAGTTTTCTTTCATTTTGAGCAAGGATAATTATCCATATTCTTTGGTAGCTGGTTGGAATAACTTTGACTAAAAAGCATTTTTAAGCGAAATGATTCTCGTGATTAACGACACAAAAATTTCTTGAATTTTCCAGAAAATTTAATTCTTTAAATATAGTTTATCTTTGGAATTAAAGAATAAAATTTCAACAATTGATTTCTCAAGTAATAGAACATGTTTTTAAAAACAATTGTTAACAGGGGAAAAAATCAATCGTGCGCAACCACAAATTTAAATTCGTTATATATTTTAATGACAGACATTTTATTTCGCATAATTAAAGTATTAGACACCGTATTTCATGTGAGACCTCTAAAGAGTCATGACTGCAATTCGATGAAATATTCAGTAAGAAATTTATGTAGATAAATATCACATACACATAATCAGACCGGCAAAAAGTGTTTTGGAACGCGAACATTCTCCCGAGAAATACTTCAAATCTTAACTAAGCTGAGCAAATTAAAATTCGGCGGGGAAAAAACTGAAATATTTCAGGAAAGTAAAGAAAGGTGGTTTCTATTTTTAGCGAAATTTGCTTCACTTCTTGCAACTCTCTCGCTGATTATTTATTCCTATAAGAGAAAGAAATTATTTTGTGACAGACTTTGCGATTTATTTTAGCTATCAAATGCACATATTTCTTTTTCTATTACTCTAGAGATATTGAAGATCTTCATGTGTAATACTTCTGCTAATATTCGTGGAAACTACTTTAAACAGAATTATTTATATTTAAAGGAAATCTCACCTGAGCTTTGATGATGTTTTCCCCTTTTTCCTTTCTAACTTTTTCTACTCTCTGCCTAGTTATTGTCGAAGAAACGAAACTCCAGAAATGTTTACCTAGATGCAGATATGTTTTTTCTTTTCTCAGTAGAATAAACGTAAGTTTGGTGATCATTGCTTTAGTTTCAAAAATTTGAAGTCGAAATTGCTCTCAATTTCGTGGAAAAGTTTCGACAGTTTTCGTTATAAATATTTATTAATATTTACATTTTTTTGTCTGTTTGGTTTTTTTTTTCGAAATACAAAATTTTGATGGTTCTGTAATAAACTTTTTCTTTAAATTAAGGCCCATATATCGGTATGCTAGCATCGATTTAAAAAAGCTTGGCTTAAGTAAAAAATTCATAAATATTTCTACCATGAATCCTAAGAACTCAAACTGAAAGACATGGAATAGTACAATATTTTTGTGATCGAGATTTACAGTTTCACTGTTAAGCTTTTAATAATATTACGTGGCAAAGAATTGCTTGATTTAGGACTTACTGGTTAACAAAGCTGGAACAGCTTTGGCGCAAACTTTCTTCTACTTTTTTCAACAGCAAATTCCTTTTTTAGAAGTCAATAATTTTTGTCAATCTGGCCATTTCTGGAGATTTTTCTAATCCCACATAGTCTAGCATGTCTAGTACAATGTTTATGTGTTCAAGATTTACAGTTCCACTGTTAAGCTTTTAATAATATTACGTGGCAAAGAATTGCTTGATTTAGGACTTATTCGTTAACAAACCTGGGACAGCTTTGGCACAAACTTCCTTCTACTTTTTTTAACAGCAAATTCATTTTTTAGAAGCCAATGATTTTTGTCATTCTGGCCATTTCTGGAGATTGTTCTAATTCCACTTAGTCTAGCCAAGACTGGGTTAAGAAATAACTCATAATGAAAAAGAAGTGTGGCATCATATGTTGGTCAAGTCACCTTGGAGCACCTAGGTAGTATATGTTCTAAAGTACAATATATGGACAGTGAGTTACCTCTTTAGAGGATATTCATGGGAACTCGGCCCATATTGGTGAAGTTTGGAGGGAAGCCTCTAGTATACCAATTGTTGGTGAAGCGCATATTTCTAAATGTGAGAGGTAAACTATCTAAATAGCAATTTTAAAATTTTACCAGAAAACCAAAAAAGTTCCAGAGAGCAATTTATAGCATAGCACGGCATCATACCCCCGAACTCGGAGCCAGGACGGCTCCCTGTCGGTTGGTTGGGTATGCGTGAAACTTAATTGAAAAAGCTAGAGCAAAAAAATTACATTTTATATATAAGGATACAAAAAAGAGAACATTTAGAACAAAAGAATATAACTGTGCATTAAAAGAAAGAAAACAGGTTTGTGCATTGATATATTACAGTTGTGGTCCCTTTACAAAACTGGGCCGTTGTGTTGGTTCTATGTTGCAAAAAGTCATGTGCACTAGTACAATTGTAAGTTTGCGTGCATATAGAAATTTACACTAGCGACGAAGAGTTACAAGGCCCCATAGAGACTGGAACCGTCAGTCTTCATTCACTTTACTATTTATTGGCTTTACATCAGAGGAACAACCACTGTGGTAGGTTCGAGGAATTTCAGTGTTGTCTTAAGAAAATATGGATGGTCTTCTCTTTGTGTTGTTGACTTTGAGAGGGTGGTGCCTTATGTATGGGAGAAGAGAGGAGATGAGTACCTTGGGTTAATTGAGGCTGTGGTAGTTGTTGTTACCATCTTTTGGAATAAAGAGTGTTTCGTTTTAGAGTTTTTTGAGAGCGGTTATCTTTTCTCCTATCTACAATTAGGACATTTTACCACTCCGAAGACGCGTTCGAGATAAAGTAAATACAAATAAAACCTCAAAATGAGCAAAATTTTACTTAATGCATTTTCCCTTTAAGATTTACCAACGATCTTTCCAAACAATGCCAGTTGAGAGCGCAGCCATAGGAAAGAACCTAAACCAACCTATAAGCTTCCTTCTCAGATTCATGTTCGTCAGCCATGGAATGAATTAGGCTACAACGAGTAGTGCTTTTATTCTGTTCGAATTGTGACAAAATCGTCTTGTGGGTGTACGTCAATGCAGTCCAATAGGCAAGATTAAAAAAAATAAAGCTCTTTATTTTACAAATATTCTAAGCAAAGAAACGTAGCACAAGTATTAAAACAGCACTTCTAAAAATTCACAACAGAGATTACTAATAAATCTCAAACACAGCACTTTCAAAATAGCGGTTAGTGTCTTTTCAGATCACCAGCGTTCACTGCTGATCAAAATCCAACTAACACCTCTTGGCTTGAAAGCTTGCTTTTATACTTTTTCAACAGGAAGTGACGTCATTACGTAGGAAGTGACGTGATCTCCAGAAAATTCATGAAGCCAGTAGAAATAGATTGACAGTTCAAGGTCTTTCTAGAAAATTTATTTTGTCGCCAAGTCGACAAATCTGTTGCCAAGGCCGCCAAATTTCTCGCCAAGTTTCCAACTTTGTCGCCAATATTAACATCTTAGGGAAACAACTTTATAGCTTTGTTACAGTATTGACCAGTGAGTGAAAGGTATGTTTCATGTTCATGAAATCAGAAATAGGATTTAATTCTTTAATGATAATTTTGTTTACTATTTTTTAAATACGAGCGCCTGTCTGCTCCGGGCCTTACGCCCTCTCGGGTAGGCCGAACCGGTGCGGGTTTTTTAAAAAAAATGCGAGTGTTTTAAAAATCTAATGATCAAATAAATGCATTCTAATTCTTAAGATCAAATAAAATGTTTAACTTTGCGGACATAACTTCCCGTTTCATGTGCTGAATGAATTTTCCTTGAATGAACATAAATATTCTAAAATTTAATTCCTTTCTTTTTATATATTTATAAACTTGTTTGTCGCTATAATTAAAGAATAAACTTAATCACTTTCTAATGTATTCAAGCAATCTTAGAAAGCAAAATCTAAAGAAAAACCGCGTAACTTAATCTTGCAACCACAGACTAGAATTTGAAAATGAAGAATTCATTAAATATCTTAATTTCTGCTGAAGATTTTAATTTTATTTTGTATAGCTAATTATGGTTACGGATATGGCAATTTATGTGAAACCCCTGAGGAGTCATAAATCCGCTTCAAAGAATTCTACCAAAGTTCCGGAAAAAACTGGCCAAACTTGCAAAGCAAAAGTCCTGGAGATGAATAACATCCGGGCCTAATCAGATCGCAAAAAAGGTTTCAAGCATTGATATTCCCTCGAGAAATACTCTGAATGTTGACTAAGCTGAGTAAATTAAAATTCGGCCCAAAAGAAACCAAATATTTCAGAAAAGTAAACGACAGTTTCCATTTTCAGAGAAACTCGTTTCACTTGAAGAAATTCTCTGACTGATTATTTGTTTATGCAAAAAGAAAGAAAATTATTTTGTTACAGAAATTGCGATTTATTTTACCTATGAGAATGTAGAACCCATTTCTTTCTCACTCCAAAACTATTGTGGATTTATGCGTTTGAAACTTTCAGAATATTTGAAAAGAGGATTTTAGTGAGAGGAATTTTATGATTATATGACTCTCACTTGAGTTTTGAGGATGATTCATCTTCACATTTTTCTGATTATTTACTAGCTATCGCTGAACAAGAAAACCTCAGAGAAGTTTTTTTCCAAAAGGGATGAAAGGCTTTCTTTACTTAATCCAAGATGATCATTGGTTATTTTCTTGGAATTGCTCTCAGCTTCGATAAAAAAAGCTTCAGCAATATCTATTCGAAGAATTTATTAATACTTACATTGATTTGTTCGCTTTGTAAAGATATGGAAGGTGATGATTCAATAGGTTACATATCGTTTGAAGTTGTATTCAGCTTTCGGATAAGAAGTTTAGATAAGAAACAGGACATTCAAAATAACTAATTCATTCACTTTTCAATAAATTTTACTATGTTTTAATTTGATCGACTAGAGACAGAACAAAGATTTGCCGATGAAAATTTACCTTTTAAAAAAGAGCTTTCGGTAAGCACTGATTAGCCATGACGCCATGACAAAAATGATCAAAATACACTCTTTTCATTTAAATTAATAATTTAAACTTTAGCATCTAATTATTTTTGTCGATTTGCCGAAGCGTTTTGTCAGTATGTGCCATTAGATGTACCTGGTAAGCAAGGTCAGTTTCGACGAATTACGAGTGCATCCACTTCTGGACCTGGAATGGACTCTGTCCAAGGTGACGTCTGATTCACGTCACGGCAGGCAGTCTTGAACAGAGCATCGGAGTTATATTAGAGGCTCATTATTTGTATAACGTCATGTAACGCCGAAAGTAAATCCGCCTAAGAAAATAGAGGTGGAAACGGAGAAAAATTTGCGAAGCTATTCCTACTGTATTCTTGTTTCGGTGGATAAGTCATCTTACCACGGTTCAAAGTACATTATTGTTATTATCATTAATCTACTGGGAAGTAAAAGATCTTATAAAGTTTATCGTTCTATAACACCATCTAAATAAGAATCGAAATCGAGTACATAAAAATCAGATATTCAAGCAGAAAAATAAAAAAGTTAACACGCAGTGAATGCCTTAATGGTTTGGGATTAAAGTCTTCCTTATTCGATAACGGTGTCATGCCTTCATCATTATTGTGTCAATTTTCGTAACGTTCATAATTTGGGCCAGGAATCTTTTTTTTTTTCAACAATATTTCTGCACCAGATCCATAAGTTTCCAATACTGTACTTGTTGAAATGAAAGGCTTTTCTCACAGTTCAGTCTGTTGCGTAGTGATTTGGGTCGTCTCTGTCTCCGCAGACGCACCGGTCGTGTGAACATAAACCAAACCCATAGAGATAGGTCATAAAAGGTCCATGTGATGAACTGATTAAATTTAATGAGTCTTGGTTGATGTTAACTTGGGGTTAGAAGTGGAAAATTTGACGTCTCCGTTTCTGAAAGGTTTCATCTAACTTGTCAAACTTCAAGAGAACACGTCTTTGAACTTTTCTTAAGGCAAGAACATGTAGGGAGATCGATCTTCATGTTAAGAATGTTGCCGTGATTAGCCTGGCGGGTAAATGGTCAGCAAGCTCGTTCTCTCGTAACCCCGAGTGTCCTTTAGCCTAGAAGATGAGAACTTCAGTTGTTAAGGAAAACCAGATGTTTTCCCGATGTTTCCCGAGATGTTTTTCCATAAGTTTTCACGAGGGATGGTTTAGAATGGTTGAAGAACGTAAGAACTTGTAATAACGATTGACTTTCTGTAGGAAAAGTGCATTTTGTCAGAGATGTGATAACCAGCCTTTCTAAATGCTGCCATTTTAGTCTGAAAAACACGATTATTATCCACCAGCTTGGGCCACCCGTTTGAGATAGATAATTTCATGGCGGAAAACACAGAAGGCAGAGACCTTTTCCTTGTCAGTTTTTGAGCAGTCGATAAAAATCTGGAATTCATTTAAGTCTGTAAGTCATTTGTTTTCCAGAGAGATGGAAATTAATTTATATGTAGGATGAAGGAGACTGCGTGGTTCCATAAAGAGGTTTCAAAGCACTGAGTTGGAAACTTCGAATGAGTTGACATTACCCTATTTGTACAAGATATTCTACGATATCTCCACGATGTTGCTACGATATTCTGAATGCCGTACAACATGGTGAAGATATCGTAGAAATATTGAAGAGCGTTTTGTGCTAACAGGATAGTAACAGCAGCTTTTCTTGCAATTGCAAGATAAATTGATTCATGACCTGTGAAGACAAGCAAGAAATCATTAGAAACTGTGTGGCAAACACTGCAAATCATGAAAGATAACATGCATTCGCTGCTTAGAAAGGAGAACTTATTTTCACGTTGGGATTCAGTTTAATCTCCAAATTCCGCAAGCATGCGAAAATAGCCTTCCTGAGACAAATCTTTTACCGTATGCGGAATATGAAACCACGAATATCCCAGTCTTTTCTGGTGAATCTGAAAGTAAACAATAGATACTTGGTATATTTTTATTTCAAATGCCTAACATGAAGTATCCAATTAAGCCTTTGGTCAGAAGTTAATCCTAAATATTTAAGAGTTAGACAAATTTTATTACTATTGCTTCTTCATTTGAAAATTGGATTTCTGTTCCTAAATTGTCGGGAGTTACCAAAAACCATTGCAATGATTTTGTTGGAAGAGAATTTTTGAAGCTCCAGAGTCAAATTTCTTTAGTGCATCGGAGTAGCGGATGTCGAGTGGCTTTCTGGAAGAGGTTTTGATTAAAAAAAGAAATCAACAGCGTATGCCTGAAGATGGATGAGCGACTTCTATGGATGAGTCGAAATTCATCGGGCAATTAAGTTCCACAAAAACACATCCATATCGACTGCCTAATGACATAAAGTTTTTGATGATTCCAGAACTCGTAATACTCTACGATCTCTGGAATCTAGCCATCTAATATTTAGATAATCATTTAAAATCAAGCAAGGTTCCGTTGGATGCCCATACTATGAATAATAGTGAGAAGACGAATGTCCACTTTGGAGTCAGAAATTCCTTTGATGCCAGGGAAATTATCGCTGTATACAAGTTTTCTTCTTTATTTCTCAGAATATTATCAACAGCTTCTGCGTTGACTGAATTGTGGACCACTCTTTGGCAAACCAATGTTGATTTTTAGCTATTTAGGCGAACTCCTTAGTGGCCATGCATCAGTATCTGATAGCAATTATCTTACCATCTTTTAAATACCAGAGGTTAGTACATTAAAGAATATAACTATTCAAGAAATTCACTTTTTTCGATGTTGCTTTCAGAATTGCTTAATTTGAGTGAATGTTACCTAGTATAACTCTTTATAAATGAAAGTTGAGTAACTAGATTATTGTTCGATCTATAAAATATTTTATAATTAATTCCTCTTTAAATCTAAAGATTGAAATAAATATGAGTTATAATAATAATGTGACGGGAAAATTTCGAACAAATAACTATAATTTTCATTAAAGATTATATTTTATAAATTCAGTTTCCTAGCAAATCGAGAATATTTTAAAAATCAATCACTAACATAATAAAATATTAGCAAAAACAAGAAATAAATTTTGTAACCACAGACTTCATTTTGAAATGCAAAAATTTCATTAACACGTTTAATGATCTGAAAATATTCGAATTTTATTTCATACAGCCTACTCTTGCGTAAAGTTAGGTTATTCCCCCCCCCCCCCAAAGAGACATCTGTTTCGACGCATCTTCTAAAAGTTCCAGGGAAAATAGAAGAAAAAAATGTCAATGTGAAAGTGGTGTTAATAAATAACACCTGGACCAGATCAGTGCAGGAAAAAAAATACTTTTCAAGAATGTAATTCTCCTGAGAAATACTAAAAGTATTGACTAAGTTGAGTAAATTAAAATTTTCCGCTGAGAAACCACGGAAAATAAACGATGTTTTCTGTTTTGAGAAATTTTGCTTCACACCATTCAATTATTAAATTTTTATTTATTTTTGAAAAAGAAAAGATTTTTTTTTGCGATAGATTATGCGATTTATTTTAGCTCTGAAAAACGTAGAATAAGTTTTTTCTTTCCCCAGAAGTGCTAACAACTTATCTGAAGTGAACTTCTGCAATATTTGTGGAAACGACATTACGAAGAGAAATTTATATTTATTTGACTCTCTCACCTGAACATTGGGATGAATTCCCGTACTTTCTCTACCTCATTCTCTAACTAGCTGTCGATGAAGAAGAAAACACTTTAGAATATTTTTGAAAAGAAATTATTTTGAGACAGATAATGAGATTTTTTTTTACTGAGAATACGGAGATTATTTTTTTCGTTCCCGAGAAGTGCTACGTACTTATCTGAAGTGAACTTCTGCAATATTTGTGG
>BGPR01017005.1:3335-18004 GCA_013235015.1 Araneus ventricosus
ATCATTGCAAAAGGCTGTCTGAAAAAGGGAGAACATCATTGCAAAAGATTGACTGAAAAAGGAAGAACATCATTTCAAAAGGCTGACTGAAAAAGGAAGAACATCATTGCAAAAGTCTGTCTGAAAGAGGGAGAGCATCATTGCAAAAGGCTGACTGAAAAAATAACAAACCATCATTTTTTAGTGAAACACTGTGTATTAAAAATAGTCTTTTAAACGCGAAAAAGGCACGCTGCTCAAACATGCCTATTGTTAAATACAGTCAAACCCCGTTAACACGAAATCGCTTATCACGAAATTTCGCTTAACACGAAGCAAATATTGGACCCCGTCTTTCAATTCTGGTGAGTAGTGTAAATTCATTCCTTTAACACGAAAACTCAAAACCCTAAATATCGCTTAAGACGAAAAGAAAATATTCTTTGAAAGCAAAAATCCATTTTTTTATAAAAAGTTCTCAGCGTCGAGTTTGCGTTTTGAAACTTCTTTGATTTGCCATTCATACAGGCCCACCGAAAGGGGGAAGGAGGGACAAAATCCATCTCTGGGGCCACCAGGGAACACGCCGACCCATGATAAGGACGGGAAGGGATTTCATTAAGGAAGTTCTAGGTGTCTGTGGGGTCCGCATGCCAGTACTTTGTCCCGGGGAACGGCCTGGCTCTCGGTAGCCCTGCATTCATCGTTGTGAATGGAAAATTGTTCACCGTGGATAAAGCAAGAGTTTCTCTCTCTCAAGAATCACATTCCCACCCTTTTGTTTCTTAGTTCGGGAAGGGACAGAAGAGAAGATGGCTTTCTCGGAATTCTTCCATATACTAGCCTTGACCACTTTTCCTGCTTTGCCTGTGAATTGTCATTTGCTTTCTGAATCATGTAAAAATTAGTCGAAAGCAGCAATCTTTATCTGTAGTTCGGTAATTGCATTAAGTAATTGCTCTAGATAACGCCGGTGTCTAGACGGTTAACACGAAAAATTTTGGTGGTCCCGCCCGCTGATTTCGTGTTAACGGGTTTGACTGTATTCATGCATCGATTTCGAGGTCACTACTAGATGGCGCTGCTGTAACCTTCTTCGTGTTTAAGAATTTTGTGTGTAATACGATTGAAGGGATACACTTAAGTTGGAATTAAGAAATAATGGAGTGACACTTTTTACCATTAGTACAATGTTTACTACTGCAAAGGGTATCTCATATATAAAATTTCAAGCCTCTAGGGCAGAGGTTCCCAACCTGTTGTACGCGTACCCCTGGGGTACGCGAAGGGCCATTTAGGGGTACACGAAATCAAAGATGTTAATAGCCGAAACAAGAAGACATAAGGGATTAAAAAAAGGGAATTTTGCTTCTCCAAGTGAATATTTGCTATTTAATAACTATATCATATGGTCGATTATAAAGAAGTTTAATTTTTAACTGTCCTTTATAAGTTAAAACGTAATTATTACAACACTGGTTTTATTTGTTTTGGCGTTGAACTAATACTATTGTAAAAATGCAATGAAATGTAAAATCAAAAATAAGTTCTGTAAATGTTATCATTCCGACTCATTCACTTTGAACCGCTTAAGGACCGAGGTACTTAGTAACCTACGGTATTTAGGACGAGTTAACTCGGGGTAAAACCTTAAGATGTTAAGCTAACATAAGTTAGTCTGAACATTATTGATAAAAACTTCTTTGCATAGACGGACGGTTGGGGGGGGGGGAGTTGGATGTGATAGTAGGGGGTACGCGAAAGAAAAAGAAAAATCAAGGGGTACGCGAGGGAAAAAAGGTTGGAACCCCTGCTGTAAGTGAAAAAATGAAAACGTTATCCTATGCTCGGCTTCCGGACAATACCGGATATTTCAACTGCAAAACGACGAACAATCACACAAATTTCATTGTAATATGGTTGCCAAAGGTTAATAAAATATTACACAAGCATTTTAAATGGTAAAAAAGGGATTAAATACAAGAAATTACTTCAAAGACAAAATTAACCACCCAATTTCTTTTTGCGAAGATTGAAGTTTTTTTGGGGTTGTTTGCAAAAACTAAATAAATGAAATGATTCCATCCCCAAAACGAAAAACCCTTGCAGATACAATCGACGCTCGTTATAACGACCACACATTATGAAGACCATTCCATTATAACGACCAGTGATAAAATCCCCAACTGTGTTTCCCTATGCACTATGTTATTTTACTTCTGGTATAACGACCGTCCAGTGTCGTCTAATCCCAATACAACGTCCGAATTCAGCGAACACTCTCCCCGGAATTTTTCCAAAAAGAACATGGTTCTAAACTTAACCTTTTCCGGCACAGTGGTCGCAAAAGAGGACACGTAGTTTAAAATTTTCTTAAAAAAATCCGTTTCCACTTTGAAACCCGGGAAATTGCAGAAAAGTCAGCTGATAGTTCTCCTTTTAGAATGTAGATGGCAGCACAATGAAATTTCGCTTTCATTTCGGAAAAATTATAGATTTAAAATGCCCAAATGTTTAAATCAGAGATAGGAATTTTATTGAGTTCTTGACCTTTACAATTTTAGCAAATTAACTCGACAAATTTCCTCCAATATTTTTGAAGTTTTAATTCATGATTTTGTCTAAGATTTAACATTTTTTTTGAGCGTATCAAGATGGCTATGTCCAAAGGAGTTCCTCATATGAGGGGGTTGTCCCCAAAGAGGGACAACGATCCCTCCTCAGAAAGAGGTGGGGTTTTTGTAAATTCTATGTCTAAACAATAAACTAAGCCCATTCATGATGTTTTTCCATCATATTTTAAAAAATTTAATGCCTTGTGCCAGAAAGGGTTTTAAATTACCTTGATTATTGTATTTCAAAGTTTCGTAGATGTAGTCTTTAGCGTTACAGTTAAACTTTGAATGAGGGGGGGGGATTACCACTCAAGAGAGACACCACAGCGCGGAAATTAGAATAGCCTAGAATAAAAAATGTTTCAAGTGCTATTGAGATTTTAAAATGTTTTCTCGAAAGGCAAGAAAATACAGAACATAATTTATCAACTTTAACTGAAATGGAAAATTATGTTTTGCAAAAATCACATATGCAGAAAATACAAGCAACCATTTCTGATTTTTTTCTTTAGAAAATAAATGCTTTGTAAGTATATAACACCCTTTATTTTCTACTTTAAAATCTGTTTTAGAAATATATTTTTAATTGATAAAATTTTATTTTTAATATCAATGATAAAATATAATTTTGAGTATTTAGTTGGAATCTCTTTAAAAATCTCCTATTTATACGGAACTGCTGAGCGTGCATGCGTACAGTTTTTAATTATATCCACTATAACGACCACTCGTTATAAAGACCTTTTGCTGTGGGTCGCAGAGGGTCATTATAACGAGCGTCGACTGTATTATAAATATAAGAAAGTCTATAATCAAAGAAAGAAACACCATGCAGTTTCCTCAATTTTTAAATTAATAAAAGCAGTTCAAAGTTGATGTCCGGTATACCGGACACCTGGTCTGAAGATTTTTTATCTTCTCCGTGTGCGATTAAACGCGAAGTCCTCAAAGAACTCGCTCCATTTATTTCTTCAGAGAAAGTCTGACATTAAGGAAATATTTCACTTATTGTCAAAAGCTTATGTGATAAACTCTATAAAACTTAGTTTACTATGCTGTTGCAGAAATATAATGTCGCTTTCCTGCCTGACTAGTCTTATCTTTGGAAAGAGAGGTTTACAGGGGTAAGTATGGGATGGCCGGGCCTGGACCCCTGACCTTGGCGACCATTTTGGCGACCTTGGCGAAAAATCGATGATTCCAGAAATTGCGATCCTTTCCTCGATATCTCTACTAGGAAAGAAAATACGCTTGAATGTACGAGAAAACTCCAAGTGACGTCACGGCCTGTCGGGAAGAATATTTAAGGGTGCGCTTGGATCAGAGAGTGTTGATCGACTGGGACGACTTTGGAGTTTCGTCTGCAGTGTGAGCTAAAAAGCTGATGAGCTGAGCGCTATTGAAAGTGCTGATATTGTCGTTATTATTGATTTACTGACTGTTTGTGTTGCTAAATCTCAAAGTGCTCAACTTTTATTACCCGTGAATTGTTGTCTGTTTACGTTGCTAATCTGTGCAAGATCTATTGTTTCCTGTGCTACGTGTTTTCCTGCATATTTGTGAATAAACCTTCATTCTCCATTATCCTACGTGTTGAACTGTTTACACCATACACCCACACAACAATTTTTGTAACAGTATTATAAACCGCTTTTATTCAACTTGACGTGTTTCATTGTTTGTAAATATGGAGTTCTCTCAATTGATTTCTCACTCACTTCCTGATGTATTTTCGCTCTTAAATTTTGAACAGTTGCGTGTTCTAGATCGACAATACAATATTTTATTATTTTCAGAACTTAATTATCAGTCAATCGATTTATTTCAATTAAATTTTAGTTTTATATGATTATATCCATCTGGTAGAGAAGATACCATAATATTTCTTACAACAAATTTAAAGGTGTATTAAAAACTAAAATGAAGAAAATAATAAAAGCAAAAGGTTTTTAAAATACGCCTTTGAATTAAAAATATTGTTACAAAGCTATAAAGTCGTCTCCCTGAGATCCTGATCTTGGCGACAAATTTGGCGACCATTTTGGCGACTTGGCGGCAAAGCTGGCGACTTTGGCGACAAAAGGAATGTTCTAGAAGGACCTCGAACTTTCAACCTATTTCTACTGGCTTCATGAACTTTCTGGAGATTACGTCACTTCCTACGTAATGAAGTCACTTCTTGTAGAAAAACTATAAAAGCAAACTCTCAAGCCAAGAAGAGGAGTTGGAATTTGATCAGCAAGCAAGCTGGTGAGCTAACAAGAAGCCTTTGAGCGCTGTGTTGAGATTTAATGGTAGTCTCTATTGTGAATTTTTACAAGTGCTGTTTGAATACTTGTGCTACGTTTCTTTGCTTGGAATAGTTGTAAAATAAAGAGCTTTATTCTTTTAATTCTGCTTATTGGACTGCATTCACGTACACGCACAAGGCGATTTTATCACAATATTTATAGCAATGATAAAAGCGTGAAGTACTGAAAACAGTATTATAAAGAAGACTAGCAAATATCAGTAGAAAGAAAATTCTTAATTATTTAGTCAAAATTAAAAATTTTATAAACTTGATAAATTTTCCAATTTGTTTAGAGTTTTTCTTTTAAGGCCACACGATTTTACGATTTGGTTTTGGCGTTCCATATTTTTGATTAAAATATTAATTCATTTTTAAAAATTTAAAGCTTGTATTATTTTAATTAAATAACGTTCTTATTCTAACCGACAATTAAAATGGATTCATTTGAATTGAAATTTTTCACCGAAAAAAATTCTTTACCACTTCATAGAACTAAACCAGCGGGAATGGTCTCCCCTAAACTTTCTTGTATACTCCAAACACATGTAGAGAAAGAATAAGCTAAAAGGCAGTAAAACGAACAAGAATTCCTAACGCAGTGGAGAATATAAGCTTGGAAATCGGAAGCATGGTAGAAGCGGAAAGGATTAGCGCAAGTGAATCGCGAAAATTACGCAATAACGCCCTCGCGTCATAGCGTGATGAGAAAAGACAAATAGGCGATTTGAACGCCTTTTTAAGACCGATTGAAACGAAAATTAGCCATGGATCTACAATTGATGTTAGCAGGCCTCACACCAATTTCTATTTATCAAAGCCGTAGGATTTACGAGTTATAATGTTTAGAATTATGCGATTAGACAGACCGACACATAGTCCATCCTTTGACGGATTTGGCCCATAATTTGATACGGACCTACATTCCTGAAGATAAAACTGTGTACCAAATTTTATCCATCTAGTTATTCGAGTTTTTGAGTTATAGTGTTCACATGACCGTGGACAGACAGACATCCTGTTGACGGATTTTGTCCGAAATTTGATAGAAACCAACAAATTAGGTTTAAAGACCACATACCAAATATCATCCTCGTAGCTCTAATAGTGTTCGAGTTATCGTGTTCACAGACAGTCATGATTCCAAAATTGTGTTTTTCGGACTCAGGGAGGTCTAAAACGTGGAGATTCGTCAAAATCTCGAGTTCGAATTTTTTGACGATTACAATACTTGCTCTTTATAAGTAAAAAGGGAGAAAAATTGATTTTAATTTGAAATAAAAAAATTGTTTGAGCATGGAATTATATTCACTCTCTCTTAGAGTTCTATTCATTTATTGCGATGAAAGCAGCATTTTAAAAGACGACATCAATGCTTTTTCGTTGCATCCGTTGAAAAAGCTTTATCCTTTGTCATTTTCTATACTCGAAACTTTTAACTTGCTCTATTGTTACTATTATTTTCCTTTCACGTTTACATTTATTCAAGCAGGATGAGTCCTAAAAGAGTCCTTTTTAAAATGCCCCATCTCCTCCTTCGTTTGCCGTTTCCCATTTTCTTTGTGCTTTATCGTTCTTCAAAAGATATTGGGATTTGTTGAAATCGAAATATAAGACTGTTGTGTATAATTTCACTCATGGCAACTCAAGTTGACAGTATCCGAAAAGACACGTTACGCATCATTACACTCAAATTATACTTTTACCAATTTCATTTCCTCCACTATCGAATTAGACGGCACCTTTTATAATTATACTCTTACCAGTTTTCTTTCCTCCACTATCGAATTAGATGGCACCTTTTATAATTATTTTCTAGCATACCAAAAGACAGTACTGAAATCGCCAAAAAATTCGACTTCAGAATTTTAACGAATCTTCACATTTTATACTTCCCTGAATCCGATAAAAAACATTTTTTACAATTATATATGTAGGAATTGTATTTTTCCCGTCTATCTTAAAAGGATAAGTTTAATTCCTTCCTAATAATATTCTTTCACTTTCCGTACAAGCGCATTTGAATATTGTTGTGTCAGCGGAAAGATATCGGAAGATAACCATCACGTGGTCTCTTCGTGCTAATCACGTGATGCGTGGGTGTAAGCTCTCCGTTAAAAACTGAGTGTAATGTTTAAATCCGGGGGGAGATGACTTTTTGAAATCAAACGGAACGATCATGCGGTAGGATTGGTTAGCTTAGGCAGCTACGGGGATCTTTTCCCTGTCAGCACAGCGGCGATGGGCGATGGCTGTAAATAATGTTTAAACGAGGTGTAAGTTGATAACTTAAGTAAGTACCAAACCCTAAATCTTTCTTTTCTAAAATGTAAATAATACCTGTGTAAATACTTTTCTCATCTCATATTATGCTGTTTTAATAATAAATAATTAAATTTTTAACTCCTGTTTCTCATCCTTTATCTTTGGTGCATTTACCCCTAGAGTGCCCGTCAGATAAAGCTTTTTCTACAACTTATGTTAGCTTCGGCCGAGATAAAAAATTTCCTATAATTATGGTCACTAAAGCCGGGGATTCTATATCCTGCATCCATTTTTCCTATAAATATGCCTGTAAGCATAATTAATAAAAACTCTAACGAGCTAGATAATGGAAAATTGGAATGTCGAAGAAACTGTCGAATTCCATGACTTTCTACTTTCTCGTATACGAAGTATACAAGGAGAAAGTATTGTAATCGTCAAAAAATTCGAACTCGAGATTTTGACGAATCTCCACGTTTTAGACCTCCCTGAGTCCGAAAAACGCGATTTTGGAATTATATCTGTCTGTGTGTCCGTGAACACTATGACTCGAAAACTATAAGAGCTACGAGGATGTAATTTTGTATGTGAACTTGACACATAATTTGTAGGTTTCAATCAAATTTTGGACAAAATCCGTCCACGGGAAGTCTGTCTGTCCGAGGCCATGCGAACACTCTAACTCAAAAACTTAAATAGCTAGATGGATAAAATTTGGTACACAGTTTTATCAGCATGAATGTAGGTCCGTATAAAATTTTGGGCCAAATCCGACGAAGAGTTGACTGTCCGTCGGTCTGTATAATCGCATACTCGTAGAAATTATATCTCCTAAACCCTTTGGTTTAGATAAATAAAAATTGGTATGCTAATTTCTAATATTAATTATACATCTGTGCTCAAATTTCGTTTCAATCCGTTGGAAAAGAGGTGTTCAAATTGCATATTTGGTTCAAAATGCACATTGCGTCTCCGTGTTGGCGAGCGTTTCGCTTATTTTACTGAAGTTAGTACAGTTGGCTTTTGACTTTGGCGGTCTACGAAATTGTAGCTTCGGAAAATTATGGCAACCCCTGATTCGAAAGTTTGTTCTGACATTCTGCAGATGGAAGGTATGGTGAAATCTTGCGTCATATCAGCAGTAAGATTTCGTAGTCAAAAACGTTAAATAAAGTAACCTCAGCGTCCGTAAAAATTGAGAACATACGCAATTCTTTTTTGCAAAATATTAAGTTTCAGGAATTCATGAATTTGATATGCTTAATTGTAAATCACCATTCATAATTTTTTTCTCAAAATAACCAGGCCTTGGATAAATGCCCCAAGAATATTTACCTATCCACTGGGTGTTTACATATTCCACATTACTGGTCGTATGCGAGAAAGTTTCGGGGAGGCCAATCCCGCTGGTTGCTCGAAATCTTTCAATGAGGAATCTGCTTGTCGTTCATTCCATCTGCATGTGTACACGATAATTCAAAACCTGGGTGGATAAATTTCCCATATAGTTTTATCACCAAAATTGTAGATTTGTGGAAACATGTGGGTCACATCTGTTAACGGGTTGAATATCTGACGGTGTGTCTTCTTGTGTATGCGAATATATGTACAGTAAAACCTGTTTAAAACGGACACTATATGAAATGGAATTTTGTCGTAAGCGGAAAAAATGTTTAGTCCCGTCGAAAAATATAGGAAGATCCATAGTACATCCTCTCCTTAAAACGGAACCTGTCTAACGAGGAAACGGACAGAATTTCAAAGAGCAATTCATAATATTTCATTGTTAGAAAACCTGTTCAAACGGACAAAAACTCGCACTCTTTCATTCCGAGGAGGAAACCTGTTTTTTTTTAAATAATGATGTGTATATTACAGATTTTGAACGCACTGACTCATCGTTCTCGTTTAGCTTTTAGTCATTTACTTTTCAGCACTGATCAGGATCGGAAGATTTTTTTTAGTTATGACAACGCATAACCCCTTCGGGACGGCCGCTCGCTGAAGGAAACGTGCCCACCGGCCGGGAGCTGGCAAGCGCATTCTGTGCCCACCGGCCGAAGCATTTTCTCCCGCGAAGCCTAACACGCATTAAAAGTGCGCGTTACATAATAATGCATAAAAAGTGTCCTTTACATAGAAATGAAACCATTTTTAAATATGCGGTAAACGATATCATATTCTAAATCATAAAAAAAGTTTAATTAAAATACTTGATTTTTAATAATAAAAAATAAAAATATAGTGTATTTCCCTATATTTGAAAATACCTAAATAAACATTAGATTATTGATGCAAAATTCGAAAATGTAGGAAAAAATAAATATTTACATTCAGTATTATAACATACTTCAAGAAAATTGTAATAATTTTCGGAATTAGCGGAATTGGAATCGATATATTAGTACTATTCTCTTCTAATTCAGAATTTGATGATTGATAACTATCTAAAGAATTCTAATAATTTATTGCTTTATCAGTATCGCCGAAAAATCCATAGATTTGTCATTTAAAAATTTACATATTTCCTCCTCGGAAAGTTAAAGCGTTCTTTTAGCAATAACTGCAAAAATAAAACAGAGAGGCATAAAATCCCTTGACAGAATATCTCCCATAAAATCTCAACATAAGCGAGAAGAAAAACTATAAATCAATCGCTCCAAAATGAGTTAAAGAGCTCTTTAACACATGCTTCTATTTACACTCGCCAGCACGTGTTTCTGTTTATAACTCAAAAATCAAATAATTCTAATAGAATGATTCACAGACACGTGGCCGACTACAATCTGACCTCGGAGAGAGAAATATTAATGTACGGGACCAATCTTTTGAAAGAAACATGGAATAGGAACGCCATCTGATAGAACACATTTTGTTCCAAAAGCCAGACGCATATGTGCGGCTCTCGGCCTACAGCAACACTTTCGCCGTAACGCAAGGATGCGGCGCTCGGCCCTGAGATGAGTCAAACTGAAACGCACATATGCGGCGCTCGTCCCGAAGGGAATAAAAAGAGTGTTTTGGGTATTGATACTAAAATGAAATTAATTGAAGAGAAAGATAATTTGAGCGTGAAGCAAATTATTGAAAAATTTAAAATAGGAGAATCTCAATTTTACGATATACTAAAGAAGAAGAATGAAATGACTGAAGAGTGGTTACATGGAAATGGCTCAACTAAAAGAAAAATGCGGAAGACAGGCAATCAACAGATTAATGAAATTGTTTGGGAGTGGCTTGTAGATGCAAGATCTCGAAATTTGTCGATATCTATATTACAATAACTTATATTTTTATGGTATTTTGTTAATCTTAGATTATATTTTTCATTACAATTGATTTAATTTAAATAATGAATAGATATATTTGAAATCCTCATATACTAATGAGCCCTGTATGAAACAGAACCCTGTCTAAAACGGAAAATTTTTCTAGTCCCTTTAGATTCCGTTTAGTACAGGTTTTACTGTAAATGAAATTTAGTATGTGCTCTTGACACCAATATTATAACTCTATATTATTACGAATCTATAATACCCTTTCCCTGACATGTTAGTCTTATGTTAGGAAAGAGAGATTTACAGAGATTCTTAATGGGTGCCAAGCCGACATGGAGACAAAATGAAGGTTCTAGAATAAAGATAGCTCTGTCTCTCTTAGGAACAGAGATTTGGAAATCTTTCTAGAGAATTCCATGTGACGTCACGCCATGTCGGAAAAACTATAAATATCGAGGTGCTCATACGAGGGAATAATTTCTTCGGAGTTTTGTCCACGTTGCGAGTTTGGCGTTATGTTAGACGCTGAGCGCTATTGATAGTGCTGTTACTATTATTTTTAGTGATATGCTGCATGTGGCCCGTGTTTTCTGGAGTGTTCGTGGAATAAAGTGTCGTTTTCCATTATCCTACTTGTTGGACTACCTTCACCGGACACCTACACGATTTTTTAAAAAAATATTAAATCTTGGATCTAAGAGGTCGAAGGGAAGAGCTTCAAAATCGATTTTCTTCTCCACTACGAAGCTTAACACAGAACGCGACATGTTATCTGTAAATATATGAGAGAGTCGTGGGGAGAAAACTCCTGATGTTCATATTCGTTTCGTTTTAGATTTTGAAAAGCACATGGAACGCTTCAAACACGTA
The DNA here is from genome assembly GCA_013235015.1 of Araneus ventricosus. NCBI lineage: Eukaryota > Metazoa > Arthropoda > Arachnida > Araneae > Araneidae > Araneus > Araneus ventricosus. The sequence continues at coordinate 14,633 of BGPR01017005.1, forward strand.
TAGATTACACATAATTTTTGAAACGAGTATTATGTCTATGAATGAATTAATTTTAGCTTATAAGCTGAAGAAGGTGAGAATTAGATGCATTTATGAAGCGCAACCACGACAGCTCGGGGTTTAATAGCCCCATATATGGTTTTAATGTATTTAAAATTAATTTATGCATTGAGTCGAATTTAGTTTTAAACATCTGTTATCGATATTCTGTAAAAGCACGGAAGAACGTGGATTTTTAGGAGCAAGAAAAATCGATTGCTGCCAAAATTCCAACAGCACAAACAATTTGTGTGAAAATTTATTTATTTTTTTCTTCGTTCATTTTTTAAAATTCAAAACAGAATTTTGTGGATATTTCTGTTTAATTGTGTTTATTTTTCAATTTTTTTTGTGTTTCCTGCTTGTATTGTATTTAATCAAGTTCTGTAGTTTAAATGTTTATTATCATATCGGTCTGAAGCTCTTTAAGAGTGTATTGTCCAGACAAAGCGTTTATTTGTTAAGAATTGCTCCAGTGTAAATTTTGTGGGTTTTTTTTTCCTAAAGTTTAAACTATGGGGGAGGGGAGAATTTAAAGTTGTTCGGGGTATGGAATTCGAGTGGGATCTCAGGGCCTTGTAGTGGAAGTGGGTGTGCTCATCAGGGTTGCCAGATCAAAATAGCAAAATAAGGCCAAATTTTACAAATTGATTGAAGACCTCATTTGCTGAGAAAAAAATGAAAACGAATCCCACTTCATAAGCATATGTGCAATACCCTATTATTAAACTAAAATTTAAGTGAAAAACATCCTTGCTCTATTCAGGAGCTACTTCGTTTGACAGCTCATTATATATCATTTGAAATGTGTATTTCGAACGATATATATTGAATTTATCAAAAAAACAATAGAATAAGTAATTAAATATTGTTCTAAAAATCATTAACGAAAATAAAGCCAAAAAATGAATATAAGGTCAAAAAATGAATATAAGGCCAAAAGAAAATTCCCGGTGACATGGGCTTTGAGAAAAGGCCAAAAATGAATATAAGGCCAAATGAAAATTCCTATTGCATGAGCTTTGAAAAAAGGCCAAAAAATGAACATAAGGCCAAACGAAAATTCCTATTGTCATGGGCTTTGAAAAAAGGCCAAAAAATAAATATAAGGCCAAATGAAAATTCCTATTGCCATGGGATTTGAAAAAAGGCCAAATTTTCACTATTTGGCCTTGAAAAGGCCAATATGGCAACCCTGGTGCTCATCCACCCTGCATCCACCCAACTGGTTAGATAACCCTTGAGGTTATATGGGCCAGGGGTATGGAGTGGAGTCATGTCATGTATAATGAAACTCAATGTTTAAAATGAAAATTGTTTAACATCATAGAGTTGTTTCAGTTCTCCAACTTCGAGACATGTAGACACACGTATGATGTCATTTAGGGCCGTATTCACTAAACTTGATTGATCCAGGATTAAATCGCGAATCAGCAAATCCGAGAATCAATTCTAACGCTGGATCGAAGTCCTTCGGTATTCGCCATCAACGGATTGCTTGATCCATGGCTTAACTGGAAGGAAAATGTAAGCCACGTTTTGATTAGTCAATGAACGAACGTCGCCGAAGTTTTTCGCTCCGCTTCAATAGATGACGGAGACATAATATAAACATTATCTCGAGTGTTTTGATCAACTAACGCCGTAATTTGATTCCGTCGTTTTATTCTTGTTGTTGCAATAATTATGGACGGTAATAGGAAGAATTTTACAGAAATTGAAGCTGAGGCTTTTCTCTTCTCCCTAGATAAATTGAAATCGGTAATCTATACTTATAAAAGGCAATGTTTGTGTGCGTGCGTGTGTGTTTATCTGCGATGTCCAGACGAATCTATCGCACTTACAGCCATGCAATTTGGCACACAGGTAGTCGTAATGGTGACTCAATGCACCTCGAAGCCGAAATTTTAAAATTCAGTCTAGAATTTTTTTTATTTAATGTTTTGTGTCGTTTTGGTTGATTTTTCGCACTAATTTCTCAATAGAATAGTTACGAATAAGTTTACGACAAAAATAGATACACCATCGGAAAGAGCATGCGATTTCCGTTCTAATGAAGTTAGTTTTGAATTTCTAACTTAATTTACTGAATTTTGAAAAAAAATTGAAAAATAGTTACTTTTATGGTAATTTTTAATAAAGATTTCTTTAAATTATCGCATCTGACGTTCTAACATCTCTATAATTTTCATTTTTTTTCAGCCTACAATTGGCACGTTTATGTCCGATTTAAAACTAGAACTATTAAAATATCTCTTTTCGTTTTTTAAAAATGAATTTTTCCCTTGATCGGTTCAAACAGTTTTTTCGTAGCGCGATTTAACAGCGAGAGATTCTCCGGACCATCCCACAATGCATTGTTGCAACGTGACCTTCTTCGCGGCACGTGACGTCATTCGCAAAGAAAAATAAGCGGGAATATCAATAATGTGTATTTTTTGCTTTGCTTCTGTTTTCAAAACTTTTTCGTGCCATTGTGTGCACTTTTTTTCACCCACTTTTTGAAGTCCTGATTCCACGGGCAACGCCGTGCGCGTACTGCTAGTTGAAAATAAAAAAAAACAGAGGCAACAACTAATAAAGACAAGGCAAGAGCCTGGGCTGAATTAACTGCCATGTTCAACAGTTTTTCCCGGAATTGCAAAAAAGAAATGCGAAGCAATTGATTATGTACTATAAAAATATGAAAAGGAAGGGCAATAAAAATCAATCCAACAGGATCAGATTTTCAAATCTGGATTCGCCTATATCTTTATTTAAACGATAACACGAACGTAAGCCTACATTGTTCATACAGTCCAAATCATTTGCTCTATCTGGATGCACAGATCTTTTCCTTCTTTCGATTGTTCCTAAACTTTCAATATCGTCTAAATACGACAATCCATCGTCTCCCATGTTTCTTTTGATAGAAGGCAGAAGAGAAGTGCGCATGCGTAAAACGAAAATCCGCGGATTATCACCGTCAATCCTCCGATTTCTGAGGATCAAAAACAGGGTGTTAAAATATCTCTGGATTTTAGTTGGATTTTCATATGATCAAGGCATTAACACTGATTCGAGGCTAAACCCGAGTGTTAAAGATTTGGTGAATAAGGGTTTCACCGGTAATATGCCGTCCATTTGAATTGCCTCAGACCACAGAAATTAAATGCACGAGAAGGTAGTTTTATTCACTCACCTGACACTTCCAAGTAGCAGGCAGGCAATTAGTAGTAGAGTCAGCGAAATCGAGTAGCCAGTCTGAGAAATGGCTTTGATCACAGGGATGTGCACCTGTCAAAAAAGGGATAACGCTTATATTATAAACAAGCATGTTTAGGATAAAATGAG
>BGPR01017005.1:18014-33431 GCA_013235015.1 Araneus ventricosus
AAATAAATAACAGCAATTGAGTCAGCGAAATCGAGTAGCCGGTCTGAGAAATGGCATTGTTATTGTGTATTGTTATCGCTATTGTTGACTTCTTCTGTTTCTTCTATATATTTTTTTAATTTTTTTGTTTTTCAATTATTTGTATTTGTATTTTATTAGAAGTTGCTGCATATGCGCCATTCCGCATAATACAAAGAGTTTTAATTAATTTTTAATTCCTTTTGTCAAATTTTATTAATTGTAATTGTTGGTTTTTAAGACGTCATCTCTCCAATGTTCGTGTGATTTTAAACTTCCCTTACTTAAAAATCACTACAGTTATAAAAACTATATTTGGTCCAGATTATTATACGTTTACTAAGGATTTATATCCTATCAAACAATAAGGATTTACTCCAATAATTGCTCTGCTCTATTTCGTTTTTTATGACCTCTGCACTCGGGGTAAAACCTGGTACTTCGAGTGGCGTAAGGCTGGGACAGTCAGTATTGATGATTCCTTCGATGAAGACGATGAAAACTCATCAGACTTTAATGTTTATATTTTAATGATGTATTTTCTAATTTAAATAAATAAGAAGGGTTAATCCAATGTAGAAACTGTCATAGTTGGGACCACGAAAGTTGCAGGAAGAAGACAACTGCTTTTCATGTGAATTTTACAACTGATATTTTTAAATTGTCATATAAAATAAAAACTATTGCAACTCTTCCACTGAAAATCAATTTTTCTAATTTCCCATAACATTAATATGTGTACCTGGATTTACCCCACTAGTGGGGTAAAACCAGGCAGTTTGACTTTTTTAATAAAAAAATCATTCACAAAAAAGTAATGAAACTGTGACTTTTCTGGAAGGATATATTGTACTCCGATAAGCAATGAATATTTTAATAAAATTTGACAAGTTCTATGTCGAATGTTTTAGCTCCAACAGGCGTTCGAATCTTAGCTACCCGGTTTTATTCTAATTTCACCTAAAGGCAAGAAAAATATCTAAATTTAGTTCCAGTTTGAGTTTACACTTGAAGATTTTCTTAGAAAAGTGAAGTTTCCTTAAACAAAATTTATGCTCAGCTTCTATTTCTACAAGTGTAGTGGTTACAATTCACTGCCTTCTCCTTTTTATGGTAGGTGGCGCTACCACAGCCATCCGGGTTTTTCCCATGATGCCTCTCTCTCTTCTTCTTCTGTGTACTTGTGTTGCGTTGTTGTTCTCTGTCTTGCGTCTTGTACCTTTTAATGTACTGTGACGTGGAACTTAGCCATCTAATAAAAATGGTTCCTGAAATTGAATTAATTCTTCGACAGCGGCATTCCACATAAACATGAGTCTCGTCCCTCTACATACTGAACGTAGTTTTAAAACCAACTCCATGTCCTAATCTTTAGCTCTATTTTTCTCTCTAACGCTCAGTTTCTATTTCTACAATTAACATTTTTTATCACTTGCAAGTCCTCTAAGTTAACTATTAGTCAAGTCTATTCTTTTGTAGGGAAAACAGGACAGCGATTACATTTTATATCTGTTACCGGCAAAGTTTGAAATCCGGCATTCTATAGAATGCCTAAGCATTGTATAGAATGCCTAAAACAAGCCGGCAATGTATGAAACGATTTATATTTCACACCTTTCCTAGGCAGTCTATAGAATGCCAAATGACAAACCGGCAAAGTATGAAATAAATCGCCGATTTTATTATATAAGAAATAAAGTTAAGTGCAATTCAAAATTAAATTATTTGCTTCCTTGATATAGTAAGTAGATCCACAATTTATTTTGTTTTCTTTAATAAGAAAGGCATAAACTTTGATATGAAAACTTTCACTTTGCTTTAAGTATTTTGAATAAAATATTTTTTAATGGCACTCTTTTATTATTTTTTCTAAATAACATTTGTATTTTTGAGGAATGCACGCCTTTTAAATAATAGCCTTATTATGAACTTTTTTTCATACTTTGCCAAAATAGCATTTTTCATTCTATAGAATGCCTAGGTGTTATATACAATGCCTAGGAAAAGTATATAATAAATCTCATACTTCATACTTTGCCTAAAAACGCCCGGCATTCTATAGAATGCCGGCATTTCATACATTGCCGGTAATATATCGATATTAATATAATCCATTAACTACCATTGATTAACTAAAATATATTATGATTCGATTAATACGAAATTTCAAAGCAAGCATTTTCTCATTGAAGCTGTGGGTCCCTTATATAGGTGTCATAGTCTAAAAATATTTCCATATTTTTATCAAGTCTTAAAAAATTTAAAAAAGCTTTTAAAAAATAAGATAATTAAGTGATATAATGTAGACAAGTAAAGTTCAATAAAAATTATTTAAGAATCATTCCTTCAGAACTTCTTATTTGAACATTTCTTCATCACGTAAATTTGTTTCAAAACTAGATTGCAAACCCTTTAGTTGAATCTAGTCCTCGCAACCAAGACTATGGTTTTTACTTTCTGCTATACGAAGAGAAAGTATTGTAATCGTCAAAAAATTCGAACTCGAGATTTTGACGAATCTCCACGTTTTAGACCTCCCTGACTCCGAAAAACACAATTTTGGAATTATGTCTGTCTGTGTGTCTGTGAACATGATAACTCGAAAATTATTAGAGCTACGAGGATGAAATTTGGTATGTGGTCTTTACACACAATTTGTAGATTCTATCAAATTTCGGACAAAATCTGTCTACGGGAAGTCCGTCTTTCCGCGTTCCTGTGAAAACTATAACTCAAAATCTTGAATAGCTAGATGGGTAAAATGTGGTACACGGTTTTATCGTCATGAATATAAGTCCGTATAAAATATTGGGCCAAATCCGTCAAAGGGTTGACTTCTGTCGGTCTGTATAATTTACTTTTCAAAAGAATCCGTTGTCTCCACCCGCATGAGTACTGGAAGCAATCTTCTGGGCACGCGAAATTTATCGAGCGAATTACATCAGTTTGTCCTTGAGCCGGCAAGAACGGAAAGTCGGTACGCATCTCTTTAAATATGATACTTTACCTAGATATTTTTCAATCACTATAATGAAAAACCTTCTGACAGTCATTGGATTCTGGATAACAGTAGGTTCGAATTTTTTTAGCCACACGGGGGAAGGGGAAAGGGCACCTTTTTGGAGAAGTGTACGAGAAAGTTTAGGGGAGAACACTCCCGCTGGTTTTATTAAAAGAATGTTTTAATTTTGCGTGCGTTTCGAAATCCGAATTTTGAAATTAATTTTAATCTAAAAATACTGATTTGTACCTATTAATTAAATAAGATTTTCTAAGTTTAGTAATAAAAGGGAAATGTAGGGAAAGAATTGGTAATGCACTCACCACGAAAACATTTCCTTCGTCATGGGAAGAATGTACATTCCCACAGAGGGAATAGTTGGTCCACGTCTGCTTGAGATCCGGGTGAATCCACCAGGTTCCGTTCTCAGAGCAGAATTTGCTGGCGGTTGCTAAAAAGATTAAAAAAGGAAATTTCAGCTTGAAACTCATGAGCACTGAAACATTTTAGAGCCTTGAACTTGCTATGCAAACAAAAACAGTTTTTTAAAACACACTTTTTACTGCTGCAGTAAAAAGTAGAATTTTCAATTCTTCCCTGTTTTTTAGTCTTCCATTTATAAATCATTATTACATATAAAAACATTTCTCTCGCATATATATCTATTTAAACACGTCAGATTTGACGGGAAATCTCTTGAATGAAGAGGCAATTTGCACCCGTCACGTGACGGGATATATATGCGAGAGAAATGTTTCACATTGATTGAAAACAAATAAAATAAACATATGTTTTATGACAGGAAATATATTTTTATTTACATATTTCTTTATTCAAAAAACCTTTTGGTAAACAACATTCAGTGTGAAGTATTTTTCGTTGTTTAACAATTTTCCTTGTACTTCAGATGTCTTTGTGTAAATTTTAACGTTGCCAAAAAATATTATCAAATTATATTATCACGATTGTAATAAATAATCAGATGCATCGTGGCGTCCGAACTATATCACGCGCATGATATACCACTGACGTAATTTACTACTTTCTATTAAAAAACGGAAATTAATTTGAAATATATGATTAATATAATTTAAAATTTCTTGGGAACTATTGATCACAGCGAGATAAATTTGATATCAATGGATAGTAAATTTAATTTCACTATTTTAGAGATATTACATTTGAAATTAGAACGACAATTACTCTTTTAAATTTAAAATTACTGAGATTTAGGTTCTCTAATAATGAAATAATGCCGTTTAACGTCTCGCAGTGCTATGGCGCGAGCTTTATTGTCGGTGACGTCAGAGCGTTACCGAGAGATCTGGGCTATTTTATTAGTAATTAAGGGATCTCTCTTCTCAAATTCACTACTAGATGGAGTCACTCGCATGGAATCAAAATTTAATTGAATTATAAATAAAGCAATTATGAATTGGAACCTGCTTTGTAAATGATGTTGTTGCATCCAAGAAACTGGAAAACGTTCCTTACAAGTGAATTAATGCTTAAAATTCCCGTTGTTTCTCAATGACGTTTCTACTTTTTTCTGATTGATTATTAGTTGCAAATAAAATTCGAATCTGCATTCGTTAGAAATATAGATTCATTAAAAGAGTTTTAACTCTTGCTTTCCATATTTTTGAAGGTATATCATTTTTCAGTGGTCATTCTATCTATCTTTCTTTTAGTGGTGATAAACTTCAAAGAGTGCTGTAATATTTATGTTTGATAAAGATTTATTTTTAACTCAGTAAAGAAAAGGTTACTACTATCTCTAATTCCCTTGTAACGAAATAATTGAAAATACTCTTAAAAGGCAAGCACAATGACTCCCAAAAAAATTCGAACACCGCTGTAGAAGACGTTTCATATATCTATGATATTTCATTTCAGAAGAAATAATCTAACGAGAATTTAAGGAAGAATGCTCTCATTTGTAATCTTTAAAAATTCTGTAAATTTTAGATTAAATGCTTTATAATTTAGTATATAAAAAATTCATTCATAAAAAATACCAAAAATATGAAACAAAACTATTTTAAAGCTTGCGTTAAGCAGGTGAAGACCACATCAGTTTCATATGATGTTTAACTTTTTCAACCGAATAGTGCAAATTAAGCATTTCCTGAAAATTTTTATTTAGGAATTTGAATTAAATTCCCTGCGAAAGTATGAGAGTAGGTGTGTTACTTATGCGTACAATAAAATGATGGATATTTTGGTACTGAATACAAGAACTCTAATTCTGTTATACTAATTTTTAGCGAACAACCATTATTTTTGTCATATTGAACAAGACTTCTTTGGTGAGCTTGATTTATAAGCAAAATGAGATTTGTAGGCAAGGCTTGTGTTAAAACAATTGAATTTTCTCAGCATTACTGTGGATAGATGATTTGAAGATATCTCATTAGTCAGAATAATTAAACGTATTATTGCAAAACGTCTTCCTGTGGGTGTATGGTGTAAACAGTCGAACACGCAGGATAATGGAGAATGAAGGTTTATTTACAAATATGCAGGTAAACACGTGGCACAGGTACAGGAAACAATAGTTCTTGCACAGATTAGCAATGTAAACAGACAACAATTCACAGGTAATGACGGTTCAGCACTTCCATATTTAACAACACAAACAGTCAGCAAATAACTAGTAACGACAATAACAGCTCAGCTCACCAGCTGATTAGCTCGCACAGCGGATAGAACTCCAAAGACGTTCGCGCTTCAAGGCTATCAACCAGTCGATCAAGACGCACTTCTGATCTAGGCGCCGTCCTTAAATATTCTCTCCGACAGGCCGTGACGTCACATGGTGTTTTCTCGTGTATTCCTTTTCCTAGTAGAAATATCGAGAAAAGGGTTGCATTTTCGGGAATCATCTATTTGTCGCTAAGGTCGCCAAATTTGTCGCCAAGGTCAGGGGTGCCATAACAGTCGTTGAGGTAACCTTGTAAAACTCTCTTCCCAACCATAAGACTTGCATTGCTGGGAAGCAACTTTCCATGTTTGTAACAGTATAGTTCATTCATTATATGCGACGCTTTTATTACAATTTTTGGTTGGCATGATGCAAGATAAGCCGGTTACATTTCCATTTTTTTACTGTTTCACAAACTGTAAGAAGAACTGTGACTAAACTTAAGGGGACATACGACTCTTAAATCTCGAAAAAGTGGTGGAAAACTGTCAAATTCGATAGATTATATCTCTGAAACAATGCAATTCACACAACTCACTTTTTTTCTAGAAAAATATCTGTTCTTTCTCTTATACTACACACATTTCCAACCTTCATATCGGTATGTATTTATTTGAGAGAGTAAAAAATATGGGTATAATTTTTAGAGAAAAAATGAGATAGTCACCTTGCACGCATGATTGCGGATAAAATATTTATCTAAACACAATATTTTGGGTATCTACGTAATCCAAACAGTCTGTTTAAGAAACTGAACCACAATTTATTAACATTTAAATTTCATTTCTATTTTATATAAAAATTTAAAATAAAAATGTCAAAATAGTTAAAATTTCAACTTTTCTACCCCCCAAAAAAAACCTCTTTGGAGAGATATGTACAAAAATGTGGTTCAATTTGGGCAATATGGCAAAATACATATTCGGTAAACATTTTATTTAAAAATTTTCAATAGTTCTTGAGATTTCTTGCGCGCAATATAAAAAAAAACATTTTGAGATATAGTTCTTTAAAGATATGGCTATATTCAATGTTCACGTTGAAGAGCTGATACATTTTCCTTCATAACTTTCATTATTATGGGAATTTTTTAACGTGGATTGTTTTAAATTGTTCAAAAAAGACTGGTGAATAATATATATATTTTTCATAAAATCGAAAATTTTCGAGGTTTAACGGTCGTATGTCCTTTCACATTTTACTCACAAATACTGAATAAAAGACCTGAAGGTAGTTTCATCCCAAGCAACATCTGTATATCAGCTAATATCTTATTCAACATGGATAGACACATGAATAAATTATAATTTTCATATGAAAATAAAAATTTATATCATAAAGCAAACTTATAATAATAAAGGAAAAAAAATCTCCAACGACTTTTTACTGGTATTCGCTTATGAATATGCAAAATATGAGAGAAGACAGGGAAATAACGTATACTTTTTTCATAAAATCGAAAATTTTCGAAGTTTAACAGTCGTATGTCCCCTTAAAAAATTTTACTCGAATCTTTTCGTAAAACGTTACGAACAATGTTTATATGCTACTAAATGTTTTTTTACAGTTGTTAAATTTAGTATCATAATTCATGTTCAGAGCTAACCTCTGAATATTCTGCTGATAGAAAATTTAGAATAGATATAAAGCATGTCGCTGTGAATTAAGGCACAAATAGAGACATATAGTTTTTTCGCGAACTTAAAAAGAAATAAGAATACAAAACATACGCGAATGCAAATATCAGTTCTCATTAATATTTCCTGCGAAACATTTCAAAATATAATATCTGAATTCGCAAAGCAACACTTGCAACAAGAAAGGATTTATACAATGGAATATTTAAGCGCTATTCAAGAATTTCTTTATCTTTCCGTTGCAAACGGATAAAATTTTGACATTCCGTGTTCTTATCAGACATGGCGACGAAAACTGGAGATTTTACTATTATTCCAAAACCTTAGCGACAGACATCACAACTGATCACAGTCGAGTTATGCTATATTTTAAATAATCCCATTTTAACAACAACATTTAAAACAACAACAGAAGTTTACATGAAATACGGGTAAAATAAGAATAAATTCCAAATGCTATAAAAAGATTCACATCTATCGTCTTTTTGAAGAGAACTATCATTCAAAAAGCAACAGCCGGAAACATCGAACAAGTTGTTTGCTTTCGGAATTTTCTTGACGAAAATATGCCTGAGGCATAAAAAATGGATTTCTTCTTTTTTTATGGATATTGTTCCCATCGGTAAATTGGAATCTGCTTTGTGAATGATTTTGCCGCATTTTTTCGATTTCGAAGAAATTTTAAAATGTTCCTTACGAGTGATTTAAATCTTAGAATTCCCGTTGCTGCTATATGCACTTTCCACTTTTTTTTTATTGATTACTTGTTTCAAATCAAATTCGAATCCGTATTCGTTATAAATATAGATTCATTAAAACAGTTTTTTCCTCTTTGTTTCTCATTTTTGAAGGCAAATTAAATTCGGACAATATATATTTCTTTCATTAGTGGGCGTAAAATCTTCAAACAACGCTGTAATATATCACTATAAATGCGGAACTGTATTTCAAATATAGCTTTTGGTATTATTGCTATGGCATTATATTGGTAAGCAATTAGTTATTTTCTCGTTCTTATCTTGAAATATTTTGGAGATTTACTCCTATACTTTTGTTTTTCCCAATAATTGGCTTTCACAGAAGGTTAGGCGCCTATAAAATTGAATTTAATGTGACATAATCGATTCCTAGGATCGATTGGCATTTGATTGTTGGAATTCCAATTCTGGGTTGTCTTATTCATATTAATAATTTATCATCTAATTATCTTTATGTATTTCATTGTATGGTTATTAATTAGGTAACATTATATTTATATTTAATTTTAATTATTGATTTCATAGGTATATATAAAGAAAATGTTATTTGAATTTTAATTGTTTGTAAAATATTTATATATTATTATTACTATATATATATATATATATATATATATATATATATACATAGTTAAATATTATAATTATAATATATATATATTTGAAACGTTGTTCCGTTAAGTGAAGTGTAGAGGTAGTTGAAGAAGATTGCAGTCGTTAAATGTCTAAAACATTTTATTCCATTTCGAAGATAAGCAAAATCAAATAAGTTATAGAGTACTCAATAATATATTAAGATTAAACGTTTAAAAGATTAGGGGAATATTAAATCCATGGCCAGGAGTGGAGAATTACGCCTAAAAACGGTGTGACTGCTCAATGCGTTGCATGATTACGAAAGAGAAAATCACGCAGGCGCGGGGAGTTTTTATAATACCAAAAAGGGGAAGTACCGAAGTTGAGGCTCTAGAAATATTGCGAGTCTAGTTAGAGTAGAAGTGTTTTTTAACATAGGATTGAAGTAGAAATAATTCGTTCGTAATTAAAAATTAACTGTCGTTAAAAAGGATTTATTTTAAATATGGGAAAATTTTTAAGTCATTACATATATATATATATATATATAATGACTACAGAGGGAAGTTCGCAGTCCTTAAATTGACAATGCTATCTTTTATAAGTTATACTTGTAATTAGGATAAAAAAAGAGTCATGACATACTATTACGACTAATTAGGATTAAAGCAGGATGTTACACCACAAGAAATAAAAAAGGTATACAAAAAGCTTTATTCAAAATACGAGAATTATTATGCATTACCAGAAGGTAGAAATGAAAGAAATAAAGATTTTGCAGAATGGATGGTTATATAGTAGATATATATATATATATATATATATATATATATATATATATATATATATATATATATATATCGTTCTTGATTTATTTTCAAACTTTGGTTCATTTAAGTCCAATAACTTCATTTCAAAACTCATTTAGATCTTTGAAACAGAGATTGTCAAAAATTCCACTAAAGATCCTACTAAAAAGTTGCATTTCATTTTAATTTCCAGCATCCTACTTTTGACAAGATTCCTTTCTCTTCCATTTTCAATTCTGCTCAGCAATTTTTTCCCATTAAAAACATTTGTTTACAAAAAACTTTTAAATATAATGTTCCTTTTGGCAGAAAAATCTTCAATTACAATAATGCCTCATCTGACACTGTAAATCTTAAAAAAACAGCTAATTGTTTTTGTGATAAAGACTCCTATTCTCAATTTATTGACAAAGATTCTGGCCATATTGTTACTGGTAGTCTAGACATTGTTGAGAATTCAGATCTTAAAAGTATCATGTTAAAAGGTCCAAAATTCAGACCGATTTTTCATGTTTCTCTTCCTTCCATACTGCATAAACTACTGAGTAATATTGATGATTTCTGTTTAAAAACTTCTAATGCTTTTTCTATCCCCATTGAATTTTTCATTGAGTGGAAATGGAATCTTTATTACCTTTTGAAAAAGTCTTTTTCCTTCCATTATAATAATTCCGAATGTTTTGATTCTTTTAGATTTTCTAATATTAAAATTGCTATTGAAGACTTAAAAAGTAAATTCATCATCACTCCTATCGACAAAGCTTCCAATAACTATGCTTTTATTTGCAAACAGCATTACTATAATCTTCTGGATACGGAACTTCAAAATTCAGCAACATACAAAAAGTCCAACTTTAATATGAGTACAATATCCAAAAAAGTTCTTGCTTTCTATAAATTCTTCAAAATTAAGAAATTCAATTTTTGCTTTCCTTATATTACTATTAATCCAAAATTTCATAAAAATCCTATTTCTTATCGTTTTATCACTTGTGGAACTTCTTCATACATGAAGCAACCTGGTTACATTTTCTTCAATCTGTTAAAAAATTTACTGAATGTCATTTGTTCAGAGGGTTTCACTTGGATTATTAACAATAATAAACCGGTTATTGATTTCATTCACAATAATAAGAACAGTATTTCTTCTATTGAGACTTTTGACTTCAAAGATCTTTTTACAAGCATTCCTCTAGCCACTCTTCGAGAGGTGCTTAACTCTTACTTTTTTGATTACAAAAATATTCTCAATATGTCTTTTGAGTATTGGGATAAATTATGTAATTTTTGCATATTTAATAATTTTATTTACAATGGGGAAAGTATTTTTCTCCAATCACATGGCATTCCTCAAGGATCTTCATTTTCTTCTATTACAGCTAACCTCTTCCTTCATTATTTTGAGAAGAATTATTTACTTCTTCATCCTCAGGCTTTCAGATTCGTAGATGATTTTTTTGTTTTTAGTCATGGATCATTTAATATTACGTGGCAAAATATTTATCCTTCAGCCTTGCTTCTTAAACAAACAAACTGTAATCAGTTTGAAGCGGATTTCTTAGATCTGGATATTAAACTTATTGATAATAACTTTTGTATCGATATCTTTGACAAAAGAATGGATTTTAATTTTTGTGTCAACCGACTTTCATATTGGTCTTCTAATATTTCTATTAAGATTTATAGAAACACTATTATCTCTCAATTTTCTCGCATTAGATCTATTTGTTCGAACGAAATTTCAAAATCTAGACAATTAAAGCTTTTGTATGATCAACTTTTAAATAATGGTATTCCCAAGAACTTTGTGCGACGATATCTCAAGCAGTGATTACGGAGCTACTGAGAAAGCCTCTTTCTCCTTTTCTTTCTCTTTCCTCTGTTTGGCAACGGCGATAACTGGTTTGGCGTTCATTTTCCTCGTGGTCGCGGTAGCGTTTTCCTGGCCATGGTAAGCATATTTCGCTTTATTTTATTATTTTTTATGTTACGGCTGTTTTTTATTCTAGGTATTTTTGTATTCGGATTTTTTGTATTTGTATTCGGATTTTTGTATTTGATTCTTTTTAAATCTTCTTAAATGTATTTATATTTTTTATTCAAGAAATCTTCCATTTTCGTTTGTTTTGTGCTTTTAGAGGGGATGACGGCAATTTTTAACGGATTTCGTTTGTCGTCAGCAGAAAAAAAGCACAAATTAATATCATGAGCGAGCTTCTCTTCCTGACGAGCGGCTCGCTATGATATTTTTCATTTTTTTTTTTTGTTTTTTCTAGTTTTTGTCTATTTAGCCATTTTGTCCTTTTTTACTGTTTTTGAGTTTTTATTTTGTGTTTATATGTTGGTTTTGATATATATATATATAAGATTATATATATTATAAAGAAAAGATACTGCTCTCTCTGGTTCCTTTGTATCAAAATGATTGAAAAAACTTTAAAATCTTACACAATCTCTCCCAAAAATATTTGAAAACTTTAAAACGCCTTTCTGAAATGTAATGAAAATTTCTCTCCAATCAGAACAGACAATTCAAAGGGAAATTTTAATCAGAAAACTGTCATTTGTATTTTTCCAAATGTATTTAAATTTTAAATGAATACTTGTTAATTTTGTAAAATTCATTCTATTCCCCTAAATATCAAAAATATGAAACAAAATTATATGAAAACGTCCGTAAAACAGGTGAAGATAATTTGAAATAAATATATTGCTTACTTTTTTGAACGAATGGCGGGCAAATGAAGCATTACCTAATAATTTTTATTTAGGAATATGATATAAATACCGTACGATTTTTGAAAAAATGAAAAGGGATAAAAAAAATAATTGCATGAAAATCTCTCTAAAAATGGATATTTTTAATTTCAAACTGATTATTTTAATGAAATAATATAGAGTAAATGCTGAATTAGAACATAAAAAAGAGGACAAATGCAAATGACTATTAACCCTCTCATACCGAGCGAGGCGGTCCATGGCGGTATAGAAATTTTCCCATAATGACCACGAAGGTCGGTCTGAGGCCGTAGGCTCCATTTGAGGTGAGGTTCTGAGATCGCTTAAGAGATAAGCGCGATAGGGGGTCCAATTATCCTTGCAAACCACAGCCCATTTTCTTGCGCCTTAAGGGAAGGTTACAGCAGGGGGTGGGGTTGTGGGGTAAATGACCACCCAGGTTGGGAGAGTCCAATTCACGTTCTTGCCTCCCAAAATAGACCGGTTTTAAAGGAGGTAGAAGAAAAACACGCCTCTGGATTAAAGAGTTAAACACAAGACAGAAATTTAGACTGCCTACTTATTTATGGCCATTACTTTGCTGGAAAATGATTTTCAAATGTTATTTTAAGACATTTTTATTAAATATTAGGTAGGCTAAAATGTTTGGAATAAAAATCAGTCTAACATGCAAAAAATTGGGCTTTTTTGGGGAGAAGTGTTTTTAGTATTATGTATTTAGCATTAGTACAAGTTTATACATTTAGGGGAGAGTCGGAAGATCGGAGATTTGGAATGGCGAGCCTCTCGATTGGATTGGTATCTAACTTCAATTTTATTAAATTCTAGCAGTACGCGCACGGCGTTGCCCGTGGCATAATGACTTCAACAAAATAAAAAAAAGCTCAAAGTTTTGAAAACGAAAGCAAAACATATATTTGTTATTGATTTCTCCCTCGATTTTTAGTGAAAGTGTACGCAAGAACTTGAGTGAGATGAATAACGTGTTCTTTTAACTAAAGATATCAGAATATATGCATGACTATCAAAAGTATAAAACAAATTAATCAAATCAGAAAAATGAAGCCAAACGTTTTCAACTTTTTCCGCACGTTAACAACGGGAAAAGTGACGTCTCCCAACCCAACCGGGGGTACCAGAATAGACCCCATGATCTAAGGTGCTACAAGACCACATACACGGGAAATCTTAATGGACATAATGCACAGTTTGGGTTCGAGAGTATAGAAAAACAGCTGTGGCGGGATAAACAAAGTGAACGCCTATTCTTTACTATATATAATCGGCATATAAATTGACGAATGAAATATCAATATAAATTTTTTCCTTCGATGTTTTAGCGAAGTATTTCGTCAGAAAATTTTATTGATAAAACTGATTTATCTATCATAGTCGATTAAAGACGATCTTTTGTAATCTTTATCGCTACAGAAATAAGACAGTGGTTCGTGCAACGATGCATTCTTGTGTACTGACACAACTCGAAATAAGTGAATTTATGCTTTGTATGGAAATAGTTTCCTTTGCTTTTTTAAAAATTGATTTCTTCTGTGTTGATTATATGCTTTTTTGTAACACTTGGTATAGATACTTTTTATGAAAAATTCGCTTATAATATATACTGTTTTATAGAAAATTTAAATTTTTCCTTAATATTATATATTTCTGACAGTTTTTTTTATTTTATGATTATTGCCTATAAAAGCAGGTTTTTTGGATAAAAATAATAGAATATTAGTTTTAATAAATAACAATAGCAGGCCCTCTTTTATTAACTCAATTTGTTGTCGACTGAAATTTTATTAAATTTTTTTTCTTCGATCTTTTAACGAAGTATTTCGGCAGAAAATTTTATTGCTATAAATTAGTTCTCTAGTGTCGTCGATTGAGGACTGTTTGTTGTGATCTTCATCCCTTCAGAAATACGATATGCTTCGTGTGACGAAGCTCTTTTTTTACATTTGTAACTCTCAATACATAATCTTTATCTCTGAATGTTTTTTTTCCAAATATATTTCACATTAATTGAATAACTGATTATGGTTATTTGCCATTATTTCTGAAAAAATGGCTATTTTATCTTGCTACGCATTCTAATCGAACTCCAATCAGCTGTTTTCAGCGTCCCGCGGATGACGACACATGAATAAGGTTCATTGAAATCGGGTTTCGAACCTGGAACCTTCCGGATCCGAGACCTTACCACTAAACTGCCTCGGTCCTGACATTTATTTTGAGTTTGAAGGCAAAATAACGGCTCTAAATAGGGTTTTAGTTGGAAAAACAGAAATGCGTACGTAAATGTTGATTTTCATCCATAGGTCCGGAGAAATATGATCAAAAATAATATTAAAACTTCCAAACAGCGCGTTTGAGAAGGGAAAAGAAAATAGGTGTACGGAGCGGAATATTTAAGCAATGCGCAAGAAAGTCTGTGCTGTTGTCTTTCCATCGTAAGCGGATAAAAATATAACATAACAAGTCCGTGTTAGACTTGGCGACGAAAAGGGATTTCCGAAAACCATCGCAACTGATCATAATCGATTATGTTGCATTTTAAATAATCCCTTTCTTCAGCGACAAATACAAAAGTTGACATAAATTTCAAATAAAATATATGACGAAAATGCTATAGAAAGATATCCATCCATCTTCTTTTTGACGTGAATATATCACTCCAAAAGCAAACCCGGCTGTGCCGAACAAATCGTTTCGTTTTGGAATTTCCTCGGCGAAAATATTCCGGAGGTGAATCGAAATGCAAACGGTTTTTTTTCACGGTTGTTTCCATTGGTAAATTGAAATCTGCTTAGTAAATGTTTTTGCCGAATATTTTCAATTTCAGAAAGACACAGAAATATTCCTTTGGAGTGATTTAAAGCTTTGCTTTATTTCACTCTTATAAATATATTCTTGTTTGATCACTGAAAGTAAGTTCGAATCGCTATATCAGTGTAAATATATTCCTGTTTGATCACTGAAAGTAAGTTCGAATTGCTATATCAGTGTAAATATATTCTTGTTTGATCAATGAAAGTAAATTCGATTCGCTATATCAGTATAAATATATTCTTGTTTGATCACTGAAAGTAAGTTCGAATCGCTACATCAGTATAAATATATTCTTGTTTGATCACTGAAAGTAAGTTCGAATCGCTATATCAGTATAAATATA
>BGPR01017006.1:0-30439 GCA_013235015.1 Araneus ventricosus
TTTACTTTTTAATAATTATTCCTAACAACGGAAGAGGAAACATACACCTGTCGCTGTGAAAGCAAAGCCGTTATGGTGTGCTAACTCTGCAGTATAGTTCCGGCAGATGGAAAGCCAATTTACGCTTAGCGATGTGACGTCGGAAATTAAAGTTCCACTTCGTGTCAACTTTACAACGAGAAGGGTTGGAAGTCATGGGAGACGTTATGTTGAATCCGCCGACAGACGAGACGTACTCTGCGCTTCGAAACCGACTGTGCTCCGTAAGTATGCCAACTCGGAAAAACATTCCAGTATGCAGCTTGGTAACAGAAAACATTCCCGTTAACTCCTCGACGAACTGCTAACATCTCTGTTTTTGCAAGAACAACCATTGTAAGTGCAGCAAATCTTTGCTATTTCCAACGTGAAGCTCGATAGATTAGCTGAGATGTCAGGCGACTTAATTGCAGCAGGGCTTTCTACTGCTACTGGGCAGTAACGTCGGAGGAAAACAATTTTGAAACAACGCTGATAGAGGTTTCTTCAGGTCTGGCCTCACGTTTGATCCAGTTCCCAGGAATTGGGAAGGAGATTTCGACATCTATCAGGAGTAGAGAGCTAGGAAATCTAGCCGACTGATTGTATCATCAACGCTGCAATCAGAGGGCTAAAGAGTGCAGACAGGCTTGCTCATTCCAATCGGAAATCCAGGGCAGCCCTCACTTGACCCATCGGGTGACGGTGTAAATGAAATACGCAGTTTACATCTCTCGGATAAATCGACAGCTTCGAAATTTTTGATTAATACAGGTGCAGATATTTCAGTAACTCAACAATGAACGTCCAAGCAGAACTTTCAACAAGCCAAAATTCAATTTTCTACTGCAAATGGTAGTGTAATTGCTACGTCTCACCAGCGTGTATTCAAGCTAGAGCTAGGCCTACGTAGAGATTTTTTTTGACCCTTCGTCATCGCAGCGGTATCACAGCCAATTATTGGTGTAGATTCGCTACTCCACTGTTAAAATTTAGTTGACATTCGTCAAGGGTGGTTGATTGATGCACTGACGCAACATCAATCGCAAGAAACTGTACAGAGTAGGAAAGGTGCTGACATCAAAACAATCAGTGGAGATACATAGTTTCATGCACTGCTATCTGAAATTTCCTCCTTCATTGAAAAGCTATTTCATCAGCGGCCAGTCAAGCTTGATATCAAGCATTGCTTACAGACAACGGGAACACAAGTTTTCTCCAGACCACGAAAACTACCCCCATACAAACAAAGGCAGCTGAATAAGAATTTGAATCTCTTGTTGCGACGGGAATTTTTTAGGCCACCAAAAATCTGCTGGGCTTCACTTTTGTACATGGTTACGAAAAGCAGTGTATATTGGCACACATGTGGAGATTACAGGAATTGATATGTGACCGAAACATATCGCTATCCAGTCCCTCTCATTCAAGACTGTCTGCAGGTTCTGTAGGAGAAAAAGATTTTCTTCACTCTGGAATTAGCAAAAGTCTATCATTAAATCTCAGTGCAAGAAGATGTGCCCAAGACAGCCTTATCAGCACCATTTGGACTTTTCGAATTCCTCTCTAAGCCATTTGGACTTTCCAGCGCTGCTGCCACATTAGAAAAGTTCATTCATTACGTTTTGAGAGGAATGGACTTCTGTGTGCCATATTTTGATGATGCTCTGGTTGCGTCAGAGAATGAGAGGCGTAATTTAGAGATCTGAATCAAGTATTTCAGAGCTTTCATGAGTACAATTTTCTGCTGAATGCTTCTAAATATGTTCTGGGAAAATCATCTGTGCAATTTCTTGTCAGTAACTCCTTATGGCATCATTCCACTTTCAGAAAAAATATCGGCTATTACGAACTCCCCTAAATCAAATACTCTGAAAGAGCTATGAATCTCATCAATTTACAGACGTTTCGTGCCAAACGCAGCTGAATCACAAGAAGTGCTAACGGCTTACTTAAAAGTAGCCAAGCAAAACGACAAAACACCTATATAAAATTACATGGTTACATACGACTTAATTGCCCTTAATGCTTGTAAACAAATATTTGGGCACCCCTGTATAAATGAACCGATAAATTATTTGAATTTTGCTTCCATTGAAATTATTTATTTTTTCCGTACATTTATTAGTGTAATTCAGTAATTATAATTTGAAGTATAATTATTTAATTGCTGCTAACATTTCAATTTTTTGAGTTCAAATATTTTCTTACATGTTAAAAAACTCAAACCAATATTTGCTTACATATTTAACAATTCAATCAAATATTTGCAAAATTTACAGATCCTTTCGGTTTTCATATCGTAATCGAATTCGTGTACTTCTGCGTATGCTTAGCTACCAGATAATTCTGATTGTTACTTAAGGCCAAGGAAGCCTAGTGGTAAAGTTTCGACATTGGGGTTGGGCTCCAGGTTCGATTCCAATGAGGATCCGATGTGTGTTTTGCCTATTGCACGTTAAATCATACTTAGGGGGCCAAACGTATTCCCGTTGGTGTGGTGCGGAAGTTTCGAGAGGGGAAGGCCTGCTCAGGTATCGTCCTCGTCATGACCGAGGTTTAAAATTACGATTGCTTCAAAACGAAACGTTAATATAAGCAATCTGAACTAAACTGATTATTACTTTTTCGATATATTTAGCGAAGACATGTTTGAATTCCCACTCTCGAAGACTATCTGGGGATATATTTTTGTTTGGTGTACGTCGGACAGTGAGGTCGAGAAACTCTGAGAAAGATGTATAAAAAGAGTTATCTCTTGTTTTTGGCTGATGAAGATAGCAACATCTTCTTGAGTGTGGGTTCCTAAAAGTAATAAGTTCATACTTGTATCGTCCCTATGTATTTAATGTCCTCAATAAACTGTGTTGTTTTTGTTATACTTCAAAATTTTTGACGAAAGTGAAAATTTTTACAAATTCGGGCACTGATGTAACAATATATATTACTTTTAGGCTTAAATCATAAATTCAAATTAAAATTATTATCGAGTAATTATAATAATAAAAACTGTTGGCATATTTAATATCTATTCAGTTATAGAAAGTACGAAACTTTCAAAAATATATGGTGTGTTAACAAAGTAAATTTAGAGTTCAATATTTTATTAAGAAAATAAATCATTAGAGAAATATGTGAAAATTAGTAAAATATGAGGCGTAGACACGGAAGATTTTGAGCCATTTAACACACCTTCATATGGGTCTGGGTGATCACGATAAATAACAACACTACATACGAACTCGGGTTGAGTAGTTACAGCGTATGTCTATGTGGTGGGGGAGAGATTTGGTGTCTATGACTCTCTCGTGAATTCGTAACAGAGGAAGCTGTACACTGTACTTGAGCGAGACATTCTTCAAGGAATTCGGAGAAGGTGGAGGTTTGGGATTCGAAGGCGTGGCGGAGGAATAGGAGAATTTTCTGGTTGTGGATGGATCGTGAATGAGCCACTTAAGGCCCTGCGCACACGTTCGATTTGAATCGGGCACCTCATAGCGGCAAGCTCTCAGAACTGCGATTAGATGCTTGAAGTGCATTCATAGCTGTTGGTCACTCCACACGTATCTCCCGTCGAGCTGCGATGCCAGACAACCAATTAGAGCTACTTTCGCTCCTCATTTCCTCCTGAGATCGGAGAGAAATCGGAATTAGCCAATGCGCTTGAAGGCACTGATGATCTCCCCGACAATTTGTATCGCTACTGACTTGTCCGACACATATCTCATGGGTCTACCGTGCCCATTTTAAGGAAGTATTTACCGCATTTTGAAGATTACATATAAATTGCAGTAAGCTATCGATGTTATTACAAAATTTATGAAATGAATAAAGTGTTATTGGGCTAGAGATATTATTTTGTTTAATTCTACAATTTGTTCGACTGCCGTATAGTTCATAAAAGTTTTAATAGCATGCATTAAACTAGCTAGTTCTAATGTCGAGGACCCTGAATAATCTGCTGGATATTTATTTAAGATACCTTTTAACTGAATATAAGAAATTACGGCTACCAGAAATGTAGTTAATGTAACATTTAATATCGTAAGGCATTTAAATTTTTAAAACTTGAGTTAGATTTTGTATCAACATTCGAACAAGAGACGGAGCAAAAAGATTTGTGCTTGTTATTGATAATTAAAAAACACCTTAATTCAGTTTCAAACTGAAAGCTTATATCACTGTAGTAGAAAAGAGGCTAAATATATCTTTTTCATACAATAACGCAATTTTACATTCATGGCAAAACACAAAGTTTTATTGAAGAAGATTCTTCACAGATGAAATCTAAGCTTTAAATCGTAATTCTTGATAATTTTCATCTGTCTTATAGACAGAGCAACTGCAACAACAACACAGTACTTGAAAGAATAAACCAATTTTAAGTAGAATCCATTTTGTATAAGATAAGTTTCTTTTTGTTATAAACTACACTTCATTGTTAGGCTTAATTAATTGAATTATTCACTTAAGAGAGTTGCTAATGAAGGCTTAATTATTAGAATTCTCAGAATGTCATTAACAATTAAGTTTCTTATGTCAAGTTGGGTTTATTAACAGATCAAAATATTTTGCCATCCCTAATAAAATAGTAACCGATGTGCTTATTAGATGAACTTCCTTTATACTGTTTCTAAAACTGAGCGTTTATACAATATGTTTCTAGAAAATATCTACCTTAAAAATAAATACTAATAAAAATGTAAACAATATTTTTAAGATGGAATTTAAATTTCCTTGAAGGAGATCCGATATATACTAAATTTTTCAATAAATAAATATAATGTTAGCGAGACAACAGAGATCCTTAACAGTTAGTTCATTTTATTCCCTTTCACAACAGGCCAATTGTATCTTCGACAGCTTTGCGTAGGGTATAACTACGTATACTTAAAATAATTATACCATAGAATACTACTTTAATAGTGAGCTTATTATTCTTGGAGATGAAAAATATCCATTTCTTTACGATACAAGCAGTTGCGGATTATGCTTGTTGTGGGCCCCTTTCAAAAATTCTTTAGGAGCTTCAGAAAATATAACACAAAAGCATTTATACATTTTGAATTTATAGTATTATAATAACGACAAGTAATCAAGTAAAGAATATTATTAGATGAGAAATTCGTTGTAAAAATGACACTTGTAGTTAACATATATGTTATATAGCCTATAAAAATCAAGGATATGCTTCATATTGCAATAAAAGGTCATATCCTTTCTGAAGGCTTTTGCCCTTCTTTAAAGGGTTTAAAACAATGAGATGTACTCTTGGGATATTAATCAAATATTTTTTTTTTTCCATGGGGTATTTTTTCATAAGAAATTCATTTATGTCGCCTTTGCTGTCTTGCTTTGAACAATTTTGAACATTTTTTTGTAAATACTTCATTAAACGTCTTATTTAACCAATATTTAAGTTAATAAGACTTAATAAAAGAATTATTATTTTCTGATCGAAATATATCTATTGTAAAATGTAAGTCTTGATCAAATAGCAGTCTAAGGTATGGACAAAGGGCTTAAGTCAATAAATTTGCCTTTGAATTTCTTCGAAAGTGTTGCAAAGAGAAACGTTAATCTTTGCGTGTACAGCGATGAATGTAAGCAAAATATTCTATTTATTAACAGTGTGGAGATATCGTAAAATACTTTGGGCTAATAGGAGTAGCAACATCGTGGAAAATCTTGTGCTAGCAGACTAAGATTGCGCCTCGGACATCTAAGCCCCCCCCCCCCCGTCCTCACGTCGCTACGTAACTACCCCAAACACTTTAGAACACTGTGTAAACAATATTTCAAATTCTACAGTAAACAACATCGGTGAATATTGCGAACACTAAATTGTAAATTCTACGTTCAGCAACTGTCATCAATTTAATGATGACAATATTGCAAATTCTGCATTTCACCATATGATACATTTACAATTTAATACTATTTTTTTCCTGAAGTGACCTGACCACTTGAATACGTTTGTACGTATACTAGTTTGATTCTTTGACTTTGTTTTAAAAAACTTCCGGTTTCTAATAAGATATCCTAAATCGTCTTTTTTTATTTCTTTAAACTTCGATAAATTAATGTTATTTTTTGAAAAAAACTAACTATGTATATTTATATATTTTTTCTTTTGAAAAATGTCACCTTTTCTTAATATGGAAATCTTAATATTCATAAACAAAATTAAAGCCAAAAAATGACCAATTTGTTCCGGAAAATAATAAATTTCTTTTTATGTCCCATATTTTTAAAAATTAACTAATTTTGAAGCTTAATTCCATAATTTATTCCAATAGCATATCTTTGTTACAAGCGAAAGCCACTCCCTCTTTGACCTCACATGACATTCTGAATTCAAAATTGTAAAAAAAAAGTTAATTTAATTAAAAAGTCTATTCAAAATAATATTTGGAGATGCATGATACTTTATATCGAGCTGAGCTCCTCATGAAACACCCCCGTTATCAAATTCTATTTTCGCTTTTCGAGGTTTCGATAGCTGAATGGATAAGACGAAGATTAAGCAACCAAAATGTGCCCAGTTCGAATCTGAATGTCGGAAGAGTGACAAATATCGATTAAAGAGTAAACAACGGATTCGGTATGGAAGTGAAAATTTTAATTCTTTCTTTCCATACTCGAATGAGTAGTTAGGTTCAAGGGCGTCCATATGATAGTTTGCCGCGGGGCCGCCCCTAGACCTGAGGGTATGGAGTATTTTTAATATTTTGGAAGACGATTGGAGACTTGTAAGTAGCCATAAAAAGGTTCCGGTTCCGACCCTGGAAAAAACTTTGTCCTGTTACTAAAATACCAGGACATGGTACTCATACTCTATAAAAAAGAATAACACGTTATTTTAACTACTTTATTGAAACCAGTGAATGTTTAGCAACACAAGTGCAGGAGCAAAGTTCCTTACACTTTAATACAGAAAACAAACTAAAAATGTACACCTCATAAGATTTTGCACTGGTATTAACATAAAAAGCAAACTGTAAGGTAAGTTATTATGCGTAGGTTAGTTTATGGATTTGACACTAATATTTATCTGAAAAAGCGAACTGTAAATTTCTTTTCTTTTTGCCGAACAAGTCAATCACTTTGTCCTCGAAACCAGGGTTTTTCGCTCTTTTCCGCGGAGGACAAAAAACATTTCGGCTTCTAAATTAAAAATTTCAACTCGCATTTTACGTTTTAGACCTTCCTGAACATTAATTCTTTTTCGACTTTTAAATCATTTTCTTGGAAGAAAAACACATGATTACACTATATTTTTTTCCTTTCCCTGAGAGCTAGAGGGGGGGGGGGGCACCTTGCCCCCGGGCATGGGCACCCATGGTTAGATTCAACGTTTAGCGGACGGGTGGTGCAAGAAACTCATCAGATGTATGGAATGAGAAAGCAAAATTTCATTTGTGAATTCAACTCGACAGAAAACGAGTTGTCTTCTTTTTTATTCGGCTTCATCGTACAATCGTGGCTTTATCTTTTTTTTTAATAAAATGATTTGATTTCTTTTATAACTTATAGTTATCAACAAAATGTAAAGTTAAAAATAATAGAAAAATGTTGAAGAAATGTTTGAAAACTATCAAGGATGACAATTTTCTATTTCTCTATGCCGACAAATGCTGCTAGACAAACAAATGTTGAAATATATTCCTTCCTAAATTTCATTCCAATGGAAAATTAATTAATAGTCAAACTGTTGCATATATATTTTCATTTAAATGAAATGAAACAAGCTGTTCGTATAAAAACAGGAATATTAGATTTCATTTTAGACGTTTCTCGCAACTAATCTAAAATATCTTCCAGTAAATTCTATGTAAATATTACAAAAACATGAAATATTATTTTTAAAAAGAAACAGTGAAGAAAGATGCTTGGTCTGGTAATAATCTTGATTTATGGACGAGTTTTCTGCTTTGTTTCTTTACATTTAAATGTCTTTACTATGTAATTCCAGTAATGCTAAGTCAAATGAATCATCAAAGAAGAAGACCAACATTAAGGAGTCTATTCTGGTACCTCCGGTCACTTTTCCCGTTGTTAACGTGCGGAAAAAGTGACGTCTCCCAACCGAACCGGGGGTACCAGAATATACCCGAAAAGCAGATAAAGTGAAGGTTTTTAATTTAAGTAAACAAACCAGAAAACTCGTCCATGGAGTAAACAGTAGAGGATATACAACAAATATCTTTCAGAGACAAGGCAAACAATTTTTCAGGATAATATTTTCGCAGCTATAAGCATATAAATTACCAGTTATACTGATGTACAAACTGGAATTGATTCTTAATACTTGCAAATTAAATTCTTCGTAAACCTTGCTCAATTGTGCTTTCGGTGAACTATGTCTTTTTATGTAAAAGTCTCACAATTATTGACATGCTAGTAAATTATTGTAAGAAAATAATTGTTTTTTAATTATTCAGTTATCGATTATATACAAAATTCTAAGCGCATCTATTAATTCAACACTTGTAATAAATAAAGAAAACTCTCAGCAGACTCTGACTGTTGAATTGTGACCCATCATATATGAAGAAGATTTTGCTTTAATCTGTATCACATTTTATTTGTTAGACTTAATAAATGGGGATGTATCTTTCTTTCTTTTAATACAGAAAACTTTATTTTTAGCCTTTATTTTTTGTGGAACGTACTTGAAGGAGCCATGGATTTAACATGAAAAATAAGTACTAACTAAATCTTTTTCCTTATAATTCATACACAAAATCATGTCAGGGAGAAAAAGTAATAATATGTAGATATTAAGAAACAAAAAAAATATATAAATTATAATTCTTTTCTTCTTCTAAAATTCTATGTAAATAATACACACATTAAATATTAAGTTTTTAAAAAATCAGTGAAGAAAGACGCTTGGTCGGGTAATGATCTTAATTTATAGAGTAAATAGTTCAGGATATGGAACAAATATCTTTCAGAAACAAGGCAAATTACTTTTCATCATAATATTTTCGCAACTATAAGCACATAAATTACCAGTTATACTGTTGTACAAACGGAAATTGATTCTTAATACTTGCATATTAAATTCTTCGTAAAAATTTGCTCAATTGTGCTTTCGGTGAACTATGTCTTTTTACTTTTTCGTATACTAAGTATACAAAGATAAAGTATTGTAATCGTCAAAAAATTCGAACTCATGATTTTTGACGAATCTATACGTTTTAGACTTCCCTGAGTCCGGCAAACACAATTTTGGAATTATATGTGTCTGTGAACTCGATAACTAAACCACTATTAAAGCTACAGAGATGGAATTTGGTATGTAATCTTTACACATAATTTGTAGGTTTCCATCAAATTGTGGGCGAAATCTGACCACGGGAAGTCTGTTTGTCTGTCCGTTTTCATGTGAATACGATAACTCAAAAACTTACATAGCTAGAGAGAGTAAATTTGGTATACAGTTTTATCATCAGAAATGTAGATCCACTTCGAATTTTGAACTAAATCCGTCAAAGGGTTGACAGTCTGTCGTTCTGTATAATCCCATGATTGTAAACGGCGTAACTCCTAAAAGCAACGATTTGTATAAATGAAATTTGCTATTCGGCCTTCTAACCTTGATTGTAGACTTGTGTTCAACTTTGGTTTCAATCGATTTCATAAAAGGCATTCAAATTGCATATTGCCTTTTGTTTATCTTACTATGACTCAAAAATAGGCGCCATATTGTTTAGCGGTGCAAATTGGCGCTATTTTTACTGACTTGGCGAATTTTATCTTGCTTGCATTTTCCACCCTTTCTTTTCGCAGCGTCCTGCGAATAACACTCTCTGCTATCCGCAATTTTTAGGCGGGGGGTTGGCGGATACGACTCCATTGTTAGAAAGTATACGAGAAAGTTTAGGGGAGACCACTCCCGCTGGTTAAGTAAAAGTCTCGTATTTATTGTTAGAATTGCGTAATTATTACATGCTAGTAAATTATTGTAAGGAATTTTTGATTTTGTTTGTCAATTATAGATCAAAATTATAAGCGTATCTTTCAAAAATTCAGCGCATGTAATAAATAAAGAAAACTCTCGGCAGACTATGACTGTTGAATTGTGATACACCATACAGGAAGCAGATGTTGCTTTAATCTGCACAACATTTTATTTGTAAGAGTTCATAAATGAGGATGTATTTTTCTTTCTTTAAATTCAGAACACTTTATTTTTTGGTCAAACCTACTTGAAGAAGCCATGCATTTAAGACGAAAAATTTGCACAGAATCTGCGCAACATTTTATTTGTAAGAGTTCATAAATGAGGATGTATTTTTCTTCCTTTTAGTACAGAACACTTTATTTTTTGGTCAAACGTACTTGAAGAAGTTATGGATTTAAGACGTAAACTAATACAAACTAAATAATTTTCCTTATAATTTATACACAAAATGAAGCAAGGGGAAAAAGAAAAAAATATTTAGATAATAAAAAATAAATAAAAATAAAATAATAAAAATTAACATACCTGTTTTACACATGATATGTTCATGGAGAGGATATTTTTTATTTTCAAAAAAATAAAGAACTTGACGTAGCTTTACAAAGAGTAAAAATTGAGTTTTGACACTAAAGGGAACTACACCCTTGTATAGTTGAGCACGAAGTTATTTTTAAAGCTGTTAAGAAAAGGCAGATATGTTTTCTTTTGATGAAAAATTCCTCAAAATTTTGCTCCCTATAATGGTAATATCCTTACAATACCCGAAATATTTCCTCTTAACCCTCTGACTTCCTATACCGCGGGTAGGAAGTAAGTCAATTTTCTGATGCATCCCTCGATTTTCGAAAGCTAATGTGTATATTTAGCACTATTATAGAACTGAATCATATTATACAAATAAAGATTTGTATGTAAGTAACAATTCGCTTGGCTCAACGGTATTTGAACACGCTTGCAGACGTTAAATCTAAGAGTGATCTGAAAAAAAACGGCACTCAGAGGGTTAATCAGCCGTAAGGAATACTCACAATAATTCTCTCTTTTATATGAATTGCCAGTATGAAAGAATTCTGGCCAAACTGACTCTTTCCCTACTTCGCAATGCCATGAGTTTAGCATTGTTAAGAAACCAATAATCGTTTATCCATTCAATGCGAAGTTTTATACCTAGGCCAGTCCTTGTATTACACAATCGTAAATTCAGCTCTGTTCTTTGTTGACTACGTCAATTGAATCATTCGGCTGTTAATTTTATTGTAATCCCACTGGGGAAAAGCCTAATAACACCACCAACGTTCATCGATTCAGAGTGGTAAAGTGGTTTCGAAGTGCACACAGGCAGTTCGAAAAACATTGAATTGAGTTAAATTGCACATAGTGACATGTTTGTCTTTATTTGTCTTAACCAGCCTGAATATAAAAATTCAGACTTTAAATAAGCTCTATTGCAATTTCTTCGTTATGAAGTTAAATAAATAAAAAAATTATATAGAAAATATTTGTATTAAAAGAGTGGTAGATCTATATCTATTATAAAAACGTCTAAATGTTTATTTTTATTCAAGAACATGATGAATTATTTTGGAAATTGATTATAAATGTAAAAGATTCTAAGAAAAATCTGAGCACTAGGCCATGACCTAGATTGGCCTTATGGGGAATCCAGCCCTTTGAAGAGTTGAACTTCTGAAGAAAAGAAAAAAAATTATTTGAATTAGCTCCATCCATCTCTGTTTCTACATGCTTGAAGTTCTGTTATTGTTAATAAATATATAGGTTTAATTTTAAATACGAAATTCTGATGTTCTGATTTGCAATTTTTAGAAAAATATTTTTG
The DNA here is from genome assembly GCA_013235015.1 of Araneus ventricosus. Taxonomy (NCBI): domain Eukaryota; kingdom Metazoa; phylum Arthropoda; class Arachnida; order Araneae; family Araneidae; genus Araneus; species Araneus ventricosus. The sequence continues at coordinate 11,829 of BGPR01017006.1, forward strand.
ATAATTAGTGAAGTTATTTTTGTTGTTACTTACATTGATTTATTTTTCTTACAAAAACTAATATTCAAATCCCTCCGTCAAAATTGCGGTGAAATAATAAATGAAAAAATGACATCTATTGAAAACAAAATACAATGATTTTTTCCTTTCGGATTATATTCAAATGAAAATGGAAGTAAATGTTTGGTAGGGAAAAAAAGTAATATATAATTGACCTAATTTTGCACTTGCTTTAAAAATTGAATGAAAGATAAAGCTTGCGACGCTGTAAGATCGTAACACAGCGCTTACAATTAAACATGTGATAGAATTAAAAAATACGATTACAATCTTATTAAAATTATCCAATACAATATTTTTAGTTTATCAGATATTTAAATAGACTATGCATTTCCAGAATTCATTTCTTAATAATTGAAATGTATAATATATTTACATTTAATTTATTGTCGACGATATTTTTGTATCTTCAAAAGTTAAATATGCATCATTTATGCTAATTTTATATTTCCTTTATAGATGGACTCAACTCAATCAACACGAACTATCTGTGGATAATACTCTACTTACAGTAAAACCTCTCTAAGCGGTTACCCCTCTCAACGGCCACAGTTGTTTGGAAAGGGACTATTGAACGATAGACATAGTGTTAAAATTCCCTGTAGGAAAGACCACTCAAACCCCTCTGAGCTGTCAGGTTTGTCGGCTGTTCCAATAAAATTAAATGAATCCTTTATTCTCTCTGTTCTTCGATGTTTTATTAAGAGAAATGGGACAATAACAACACCGGGAATGTGATAGAATGTAATCATCTTTTCCCACTTTGCAAAGAAAACTTTAGCCTCCACCGATCAAGAGTTCATTTGCTCATTTCAATGATAATCCTGTCAAAACTACAAGGAAAAGAAAATCCGTATTTGATATCCAGAATGCAAATACTTATCTAAACGATGGTCTAAGTAGAAATTTCTTTAGTAGGATTAGTAGGAAGTTCCATTGTCAAATGAAAATAAGCATAATAATTTTAAACTTCAAAAATCCCTTGACATTTATTATGAATTCTTCTCTTCGATGTAAGTAATAATGTCAGAATTTTTGAATCCAGCATGATTTTAGAGTATTCTTTTCCAGAAAGATATTTTTGTACATCTCCATATAAACCTATTACAAATTTCTCTTTTCGAGAAACCTTTACCCTCAGTTTTTTAATGGATTAGAATTTTTTATTTTTATATTTTATTTGATTAATTTTCGTGTAGAACATAATACGTAAAGAAAAATATGGGTAGGTTTTGAACTGAAAAAAAAAGACTGTTATCTAGATTGTTAAATTAATTTATGCTTCGTTAAATAGGAGCATTATACGAAATTGTTTATGCTTGTATTTGTATTAAATTAATACGCGATTTTATCATGAAGCTACTCTGCGCTCAAACTCAAAATCGATTATGTGTTTCAGAAATGTGTTTTTATGTGTTAGAATCCAGAAATGAAAATGATGTGATATGTGTATGTGTATATGTTATATTTTATAATTTCTTGCATTTATGTCATACTATTTTAAATGAATAATTGTTAAAAAAATTGAGTAATGATAATAACTGGGTAATGAAAAAAAGCACCCCACTACATTCTTGACTTAGTATATTTCTTAAATTACCATTATTTTAAAAACTATATAAATATAATTGATTAGTTTTGAGTTTGTTTCATGGATAATCTTGGGATGTTTATTAAGCATTGTTCTTTCATTAAGGAACGAGGCCAATTAGAAAACAAAATGCAAGTCTTTTGCTCTGTCGAGTTAGAGTTTTCACTGTGGGTTCGCAGCGCTCTCATTTGTGGAAATTGGGATTCTGCAATTTGAGTGCGAAATTGGGAGTGACTTCAGGAAAATCTGATGCCGATAAATACTTGGATCACGTACTAAACTTATTTTTTCTTTGATAAAATATTAAGAGTTTCAAATTATAGGGTCGTGTCTCTTCCCTTTGTTTATATTTTTATCTGAATGAGTATTTAGTATATACTTAAAAAATTTATGTGTTCAATGCATTTTTTAAACCATTTTTCATTCATCATTAAGGAATCCGTAATGAATTTCAACTGATCCGATTTGTCTTGTTTTGATGTATGTGTTGTTATAAATTTTATTTTATTAATTCAGATGCCATGAGTTATCGTATATTTTAAATATTATAATCTTAAGTGCTATGAATTTGCATTATCAGAAGTGTTTCAAGCTAGTGTTTGTAAGTGTTTTTTTCTTTTTATTTTCATGTTAGGAAATGCTCTGTTGATTTTATTTTTAAGTTTTTGCATTAAAACTATTTAGTAGAATATAAAAAATAATCTTTGATTGGAGGGGAAAATTTACCATATTTGGATTTAGTATTGTTAAACGGAAGAAAAATTTTAGAGGTTGTAAATCAGGACATTTACCACTAGCCCATTCCAGTTTTTTAGAACACAACAGGCTAAAACCCTTCGTCAATGTAAAAATCCGATGAGAATTGACCTAAGGAAGGATTGGAAATCCAACATTGTTTGTTTTCCATTCAGACCATTCGGCCATAAAAGTGGAATACGATAATCCGATGCGAGAGGATGCTCTCTATGAAAAGCGAAAAACACCCGCATGGATCTGTAGGATGGGTGGAGTCAGTCTGGGTAAATCACGGAGGGGAGAGGGTTTCCGTTTTGAAGAAGAGAGGAGGAGTAGACGGAAATCGCAACGGCCGGTAGTAAGGTTTGTATCCTTCGTGAATGACCCACCTAAATGGATTAGCTTAAATGGGTGGGACCAAACCGGTCGTTGATCCAAATGATGTAGAACAGCCTTGTCGTGAATGTCCAACTTAATAAGACTGATTTTAATGTTTTGAAATGAATATAATGGCTTCTAATGGCCTTTCCTTGGTAGAATTTCAAAATGGAGATTTCTTGGTCAGGAACATTTGGAACTTACATCCGGCTTCCTCAGAATTTCTTACTGCCGTAGGGACGCGTACTACGTCATGCGGACACTTAACAAATAGGGGTCGAATTATGACGAAATACTTGAGACTAACCGCTAAAATTTAAGTTAAATGATTGTCTGAATTTAAAATCCTAGTAATATCAGTTTAAAATGAAAATTGCTGTGACATAATGAGAAACGCCTCCGATACCTGATTAATTCACATCTCTATTAAGCAGCTCCATATATCCTCGTTTCATATTAAGGAAGAAGTAAAACCTGAAAATCCTGAAGAGAATTGTATGCAAATTATGCCAAGAAACTAAAAGTTAAACAAATCTTCCAATATTTACCTCTCTATGTTATAATTAATATTAGGAAATTAGTTATTATATAAATTTTAATAAGAATACCTGTTGCCACTATATAAGAAACCTTGCTTTTAGAATTTTTTAACCCTGTTGAATTGAGAAGAAATTAAGCTTTTGAGAATTTTTGAATTTTAATTTGGATGAAAATTACTTAACATTTTAACGTCGAAGTCAAATTCTTCCTTTTTTGTCATAAATTCCATGTAAAACGTCTTCATTAGAAATCTCTATCTTAATATAAAAAAAAAGTACTTTGCTTTGATTTTCGTTATTATAAGAATTTTAATATACAAAAAATTAAGCCAAAATCGTGATGGCAGTTCTAGGCTGTTCAATAGAGGGCGCTGCAATAGTTTATTAACTACGGCGTAAAACATGTGTAACTCCTTTTTTGTGACTTACACATTAGCAAAAGTGTCGGACTCTCTCTTCAGAAATCCGGCTTATATTCCAGCAAGGGCCCCATGTTTAAATTATTATTGCCACATATAAGTTATATAGCTGTCTGTTTTGGAAATCAATGAAACATGTGGAAACACTGTTGACATCGATTGGTTTCTGACGTCAGTATCTCTGCTTGTGTTTTTCACTAAACCTCTGTTGCGACTTTGTAGAAACAACAACAGCATCATGTGAGAAGCTTAAATTACTAACATCTCATTATCATCTGGACTTTATTACTAAAGCCCAGATCTCTCGGTAACGCTCTTGCATCACCAACAATAAAACTCGCGCCATAGCACCGCGAGATGTTAAACAGCATTATTTCATTGTTAGAGAACCTAAATTTCAGTAATTTTAAATTTAAAAGAGTGATTGTCGTTCTAATTTAATAGCTCTAAAATAGTGAAATAACATTTTCTATCGATTGATATCAAATTTATCTCGCTATGATCAAAAGTTCCCGAGAAATTTTAAATTATATTAATCATATATTTCAAATTAATTTCCGTTTCTTAATAGAAAGTAGTAAATTACGTCAGTGGTCTATCATGCGCGTGATATAGTTTGGAGGCCACGATGTACGATGGATTTCACGGATGGATACCACAATGGATTTTTTGGATGCCACGAAGATTTTTTAAATAAAGAAATATGTAAATAAAAAATATTTCCTGTCATAAAACATATATTTATTTTCTTTGTTTTCAATTAATGTTAAACATTTCTCTCGAATGAAGAGGCAATTTGCACCCGTCAAACCATGACGGGGGATTTTTTTCATGATTTATTCATATAATATCTGAATCTAGTTTTGTAAGACTAGACCGTTAATCGACTAATAGACCATATTAGCCACGAATATAAGCGGTAAATATAATAAAATTGAAAAAAAATCTAAATTGCTTTTATAAAAATAGTGGTATTAAATTTGTGTGATATTTATTTAAATTCTATAAATAATTTTTATTTAAGAGTTCCCTCATCTCAATTTTTAACTCTCTATTTTTTTTTTTTTTTTTGCTCTTGACGCATATGATAAATAACATCTCATCATGCACTAACTCAAAATTATTTTTAAATACTTTAAGTTCTATTTAACAGTTTTTATGATACTGATTAAAAATTTTACTTTTGGTGACGTTAAGATAAGGTAGGAGTCTCAGATATTTTGCATTTAAGTAGTTGCCGACATACATTTAGCTGCTTGTTGTTTGCTCGTTGATGTTTTGTCATAGTTGGGGAAATGCTAAGTGCAGGCTTATAAATAAAATCATAATAGAATTTAATATTTGAAATCCTTCATAGATGGAATGCTGTATTAACGTCTGTGGCCATCATTAATCACATATACAGGGACCATTACTATCATTCAGATCGATTGAAGAATATCTATAATGTCTAAATCTTACTGGGTGTTGCAAACCCAAATAAGTTTCTTGTATATTAAAACTTGTCGCAGCTAAGTTTGACAGTTGAGTATATTATTTTCGGTTGAAACTTAGAATTTATTCAAATTAAGGAATATGCATCACGGAAAGCTTTGTTATTTAAGCCAATCAAGGCAACAAAGAATCTTTAAGATCACCGTCTTTTCGAGATCGTAAGTATACGAGATCTCCTAAGCACGTTTACAAAGGGTGTCTTCTCGTGGCTCCTTTTAGAAAGTTAAAGGTTAATGAAATTCCAAAAAAGATGAAGTAAGCACGCAAACTCGTTATATGCTTCAGGCACTATTTTCTGCAAGTAAAACGCCTCTTTTTCATTTATACCACCGAAATACAAATATAGAGTTTTCAATCAGAGGTTTGACAAGCCATTGCATCTACAACTGACGGGACGCATGGAAGCTTAGCAACCATTAGCCACATCTTTTCGGAAGAAAATCATAAACCAACTGGCTCTCTGTTAATGTTTGCGATAGTCGTTTATAACTGTATGGAAGCAATTTCATACGCACAAATTACATAAATTTTTCCCTAACCAGCTCTGATTTATCCCAAAAATGTGATTGAATCTTAGTTTGATAGAAAAAAATGTATAATTTGTGAACTACTATAATATATTCACATATATTGTCACATAAAATATAAATTCATGATTATGCCATTTTAATCTGCTTCCATATTTTCAAAATTCTACGTGCTATGAAAGCAAAGGTTTGGGGTGCAAATGGTGTATTTTCAAAATCATTCTTAAAAGTTGTAAAACCGTAAATACAGTCCATCTCAGCTGTATGAGTCAATACTGGTAAATCAACATTTCATCTGTTTGAAAAATATTTATTCTAAGAGAAGATGTAAAAACATTATAAATTTATATGATTGAATAAAAGAGATAAAAAATTTGGTAAGACATTCAATAAAAATATTAATGTTGTAGCTCTTGTAGTTTTTTTTGGAATATTCACAAAGTTAATTTGATAGCTTAGATTTACTGTATCCAAAAAAGTAGTTAAAAATCACAATTGGGAAAAGTATAAACATTTGCCTATGTAAAGTTGCTTTGCTTGGAGAATCAAAAAAAAAAAAAATTAAAAAAATCCGGGAATCATGAAGGAGATAGGAATTTGAAGCTAGATTTCAAGAACAAATTTTTTTTTTCGCTGGCCAACGCTTCTCTTTGTTAGATCTATATTGCATGCCCATTGGATATGGCTCACAGAAATGACTTATCGTCTAATTTTGTTTTCCGCTAAGCAGTAAAATGAGAAGAGGAACGCTTTCCATATACGGCCTTTCTTAAATATTTAAATTCTTAACTTCACTTTTCACATTCCTTGTTTTAGAAGTTATCTGTGGATGACCATTGTTGTTATTAGACAAAAATGAGAAGACACGAAATTTTTTGAACTTGAAATTTCTGTAACTAAAGTATATCTGTTACATTTTTGGAACAAGAAAGTTTTGCGTCACAAGTACATAAGATGGCTTCCGAGATATTGCTGAAGGCACAACGGAAAGAATATCATTAGATATAGATGGCAGATATTTTATATTTAAAGACAAGCAAGCTTTGTTGATGTACACTTTAACGTACTAGGGAAGGAGGCTAAGGAAACTGTCGGCCACACACACACTATATAAATCTTCAATACAAATTTCAGCTTCATTGCTGTTAAGCTTGAACAGCTGGGCCTGAACGATAAACTATGCATTATTTTCATTACAGATTGGAATAAAGTATCCAAAAATGAAAAGTTTTCATTTTTCTTACGTAAACAAACGATGTTTTTCCACTTTTTTCTTCGAAATAGGCTTTATTTTTTTTTTGTCATAAATTATGGAATGTGTTTTTTAATACTATTTCCGTAAAATAACCGTCATATTTTCATGACTTTTAAACCTGCATACAGGATTAATATTCTTGCCAAAACGTTCAAGGATTTTATTTATATTTCATTGTAACGGAACGACTCTCACTAAATTTATCTTAAAGTGTACAAATAATTCAGCCGTGAATTAGTCTAATGTTAAAAGAATTCGTTTGATACTGTTACTTTGAACTGCATAAAACACTTGGCTATTAATATAAATCGAAATATTAACAGTTCTTTGTGTTATTTAAATTATTATAATACTCTTTTTTGAAATATAATCAACTGCTGATTCTGCTATGCTTTTAATACAGATGAGACAAAATAATTATACCAAATTTCTCATTCCTGAATTTAAATGGTTCTCAAATGTAGTTACAGGCACAATGCCGTTGTAAAAAAATTATGTAACGCTTAAACTCCATGCAATTAAAATTTTTGGTTATAAGAATCCACAATTATTCAGCAAAAATTGAAAAGGATAGGTATGATTTCGGTGCGGAATAATTAAATATGCAACAATAAAATATTTTAAGTTATAAGAAATAACTGATCTGTACAAGTTAAAATCAGAATTTTAGCATGTAAGAAAATGTTGAAATGAAAAAAAAGAAAAGAAAGGCCGGAGACAATTTTAAGTACTAGTGGGGAGGAACATGAATTTCGAATGATACATACGTTGGTTAAGACGCTGTTTTAAATAATATTGTGCACACTGGTCTGATTATTTAAAAAAATCCAAAACATTTTAAAATTCCTTATTATGAGGTAACCATTAAAACCATCAAAATGGAATTTGTCTTTGCAAGAATTCATAAAAATTCTTTGTTCATCAGAATATCAATACAAAAACCTAATTGCGAAGCTTCCTTCTGCCTAATTCTGTTGTGTTTCCAATTCGAAAAATGCGTCTGAACGCAAACGATAATGTTTAATACGAAAGCAGCAAATCCTTCACCATATTTGAAATCTTTTAATTTTCAGATAGCTAATTTGATAAATTTCAGTTTTTTTAATCCAATGTATTATTTTAACGAATTTAAGTCGAATATAATGGCATATACTGTAGCAGCTCATCAATTAAGAGAGAAGCAGAACTGCACAAAAGTATTTAAAAATTTCCCTTTTAGCTTCTGCCAACCAAAAATAGTTTTATCCAATGTCAGTTTTAAAATTTTAACTCTTTACCAATATTGAATGATAAAGTTTTATTTTTCGGCTTAATTTGCTCCATTCCTAGTTTTCGGAGGAGAGGTGATTAAAAAATGTATTCCAAAATATTTATATTTTTCCTGACACAATTATCTTAACCGAAGAGAACTATTATCCTTATCAGACTAACTGATTTATAGCAAGAAAAACAAAGATAGTACGTTAATAAAATGCCTTCTTAAGTGGGAATTAGGAGGAGATGCAGAACATACTCATATAAATGTATACAATGACTTTTTTAATATTAAGAACTAGCTGATACCATCGTCTTCGTCCGCATAGTAAGACATTATCGGTACCTTGTTGCTCATAATAAAATATTTTCAAGCCTTTATAGTTTTAATGTAAAAACTCCGCACATGCTGCTGACGATAAGAATAAAAGCATTGTTAGATATTGTGTTTGAAAAAACTTTCAAGAATTAATTAAAATTAATCAGAATGTTGCATGGAAATGAAATTGGTATCATTGAAAAGCTAATTTTTTGAATTTTAAGATGAGGCAAAAATGGTTTTTGTGCGATAATATGCTTTTAACGTAATTTTTAATTAACTAAAATTCTAATTAAAATTTCGAAAAATCCTTTCTTGGTGAGGACCTACGAACCAAGTAGCAACCACCTGCCAAATTTCAAGTTACTAGTCCTTGTGGTTGTGGAGATTTGTTGATGAGTCATTGAGTGACTTTCTTTTATATATAAAGAGAGATGTGAAAGATAACTGAAATTCAAGCAAGAAATGTCGGCAAATGTTACGAAGAAGTGTCGAAAAAGTGCAGTCGAAGTTCAAGTTGTAAAAGAACGTTTTAAATAAATGCTAAGGATTCTTCTGCTCTGAAGTTCCAATGGACGAGACGTTATTGGATAGATAACTGTCGTTACGCTCTATAGATATAACGCTTATAGAGAATTCTTCATTCATGAATACTTCTTGGTGAAGTGTTGAAGTGCTATGAGATTCATAACCAAAACAGAAGAAAGGCCCTATTTCGATTATTTCAAAAGACTAAGGACTCGCTTTTTGGAGCAAGATTTACAATCAGCAAGCCGTACGTGAAAAGTGTCCCAAAAGCAGTCAAAAGAAAGCTCTTTTTAAAATCAATCATACCACAAGCAGACAAGTACATTATTTCTTTCTTTTCCATTCTCTTGAGTATTCTAATTTCTTTTTCGTTTCTGAGGTTGCTTTGTTCGTGCTTATTTATCAAGAAGCCGACTGTGTTCTTGATCTTCTTCATATAATTTGGAATCTTAGAACTGTAAATTGTTAGTAAAGTCAAAAGAACTATGCCTGTAAATACATTACAGCCTAGTTCAAAGAGCATGTAGGTTATGATTTTTCCGTTTAGAACAATTGATAATGCTGAATACAAATTAAAGTAACTATGCAACAAAGAAATAAACAATGGAGTTGACAGTGTTCTTTTCAAGAAACGTAAGTTCTCCTCTATAACATCGTAGTGCTTCAGTATATAAATACACTCTTCAGTTTTTAAACAAAAATCCATGCGTTTCAGATGATCGTTAAAGTATGAAAGATGAAGTCCGTAACGATAAATGAGAACGCACATCAATAAAACAATAATAGATGGAAACTGCATGTACACTGTGAAATATGAGTAGCTTCCGATAAGATTTATGACTCTTCGGTATGTTTTATCATTGAGTTTGTACCTCAATGTCCAGAAATCAGCTGCATTTTCTGCTTCATCTATTAAGAATGCAGCCGACGCAGCTAAAACTATTGTCAATATGCAATAAATTAATACTATCCCATTTAAGATAAGTACGTGGTTTTTGTTGAAATTATTGTTTTGGCGTTTAGAGAGAGAGTTCAACGAAACAATCAGGCGTTGTAAGTTTCGTCTTTGATATACCATGGAATACCAAAGCATAAACGACCAAATATTAATAAATATATAAGAACATCCTAATTTAACATCTGTTGGATAGTAAAATGTCATCAATTCAGAAACAAATAAATAAATTACAGATAAGTTGAAAGTAGTCACAAAAAAGTAGGAGAAGCATTTTAGAACTCTCTGAGGAGCTGCCCTTTTTCTATAGGATGAAAAAATCCAGAAGAGGACACAATTATAAGCAACAATTATGGAACTCCTTTGCATGTTCATTTAGACGGAGTCATGCTAGAATTCGTAAACATTTATGTCTAAAAATGGTTTTAAATTATACTCTGAGTACAGTTTTCGGCACTGGCAACTTGATTCCTCTAGTTTAGTTCCAGAAAAATGGCGTAACGCTCACAGATGCATTTAATTAACATGATAATGAGGTTTACATGCATTTACTGTACAGTTAGTGAAGACTTGTTGATTTATACAATCACCTAAATTTCTTGTTGTCAATTTTGATATACACAGCAAATCCTGGAAGGAATTCGCTTAGGGAATAAAATATATTCTATATTTTTCTTCGTTTGAGTATTGGGCGGTGTTTAGTATTCACACAAATTATAAACTCTCATAACTTGCAGCAGCTTGGGTAGGCAAAATAAAGCAAGTAATTAATGGCCTCAGTAAAATTTTAATATTTGAAGATTTAAATTGCTTGGTAATCTATTGAAACTTTTAACATATTATCTTGTCCAAAAGGATAAACAGTGTCGATCAAAAAATTCTTCTGTAATCTCAACCTTTAGCTTACGGCTAAGTGAAATTCAATGGATTCTCTTTAGACCGTAATTTTAAAGTAAAGACAGGAAAACTATTTTACTCTTTTTCAAATATCTGGAGGATAAGATTTTCTGTCCATTTATGCAGTCTATTGAATTATTTTCCTTTCTTACCTTATTAATAATAAACTTACCCATTATGGTGTAATATAGAATGATATTATAGTGTGTACTAGATGATTAGAAAAAATACAGATTAGAGCTGAGACGAGAATTAAATCCTAATGTCTGAGTGGTTCAGCATATGTGCCAGTCGGAGCACAATACTGACAAATTTATTTCTGCAGCATCTATACAGCCCATAAGAAAAAGGTTAATATCATGACGTTATCTTCACAAGGATGCAATATTTTCTTAATGACAGACAGAGATTTCATCTTATCTCTTCAAGATATCTTAACAGAGAGTTCACGACGGTTTGACTTGCACGAACCTTTCAACAACTTAACGAAACATATGTGGCATACAGCAACAAAATTTATCATAGCAATCTAGTCATATGATTTTAATCATTTATTGTCGTTTTTGTAATCAATTATTGAACGCATAATGTGTTGCATCTTTCTGATAAACATAGTAAGATTAAGCAGGACCTTTAAAATCTATCCGATTTGCTCTCGAGTCTGCTGTGTTGCTCTCAAATAATGCAATAATCTGTCATGGCAAAACGATACTTTATTAAAAGACTAAAAGGTATAAAACCAAGAACGTAACATGTGTGGCTACTAAACACGAACAATAGCTAGAATAAAGCCCATAGTCTCGACTTTTAAAACACGCTGTAGGAGGATTGCGCATGCTCCAGACTCCTCCTCCACAGCTACAGATTCTTTGCATCTCATAATGCGTTAGATGCAACTATGGACATTTCGGGAAAATATTAAAACCATCCTTCGTAATTATTAAAGTACCAAATGAAATTTCGTCATGCGTCTATAAACACATTAGTTTAATAAGGATGTCTGAAAATGCATTGTATTGTATTCAAAAGCATTAGATTAAGTGTGATGACGCCTTTCTTTTCCAAACAACACATTTATTCTCAACTTACATAAAAGAACATCTTTTTTAAAACTTGAAATATTTACAATCTATTTTCAAAAACGTTTCACTAGTTAATTAGTATTGTATTCTCAAAACATCTATTTTTCATCGTTGCCAGGCAACGTTCACAGGACAAACGAAAAAGAAAAAAATACCGTGGAGTTGCCATTCTATTCCTGTTACTTTTTCATATTTTCTTTGCCACAAACGATTTTTTATTTTTAAAATTTCTTTTAAAGATGTTTTAAAAACATTCTTTGAATAGGTAATTTGTTAAGGGGACTTGGCACCCCAAAATTTCTTTTCTACAATTTTGATCAAACTTATTCAATTTTGTAGTAGATAGATGTAAACTGTGCAGAAACTGAAATTTCTAAAATATTTTTCACTTTGAAAAATTACAAATTTAAAAATTTTAAATTTTTTAAAAAAATTAACCCTTTTTTTAAAATGCTTCTTCTCATACAATTTTTAATATTTTTTCTCCAAATTTTTTTTAAAGGGACCTCTCAATGTACTTAACAGAAACAGGGATCGGATTTTTGATATCTACATTAGTTTCAGAGAAAAAAAATTTTGTTCAAAATTTTGTGAAAATTTTTGGAAAATATGAGAATTTTTCACTTTGTAAATTTTTTAAAAAATTTCTAATCAAAATTTTTACAAATCCATCCCTAATTCTATTAAACATGCATTTGTGAGTGAACAGAAAAAATTTCAAGTAATTAGAATAAAAAGAGATCGACTTTTTTCATTTTGTAGCAGACACAATTTTGGAAAAAAGCAAACTGAGAAAAGCAGCTTTAAAGTTTTAAAAACAACAAAATTGTAATAAAAACAACTTATATCAAGCTAGTTTTTTTTCAGAGCAATAACCTGACATTTGCGAGTCCTAACTTATCAATTTTATTCATATTTATTATTAATATAATTATTAATTAGCATCTGCATTTATAGGGATAATTAGAAATTTTTTTTAAAAAATGCGAAAAATTTCACTTTTTTTAGTCAAAATATTTAATAAATGATCTGCAGTACTATTTATCAAATATCCATTATAACAGAGAAAAAATTTAAAACCATTTTATAGAAATTTTATTGACAGTGAGAAATTCAAAAAAAATGAGAAGCGAAAGCAGTGTTGATGATGATGATGACGATATGCTTCATGAATAATAAAGAAGCGAAAGCAATAAAACAGTAAACAAACAAAGATTAAACGGCTACTGTTTGAAACAACTATCTTGCTTTGCTTTTATTGAAAAAATTAGGTGTTTTTGCAACTTACACATGAAATATGCAGGATTTAAACATTGAAAGTGGGCGTGGCACGTGATGAAATGTTAGACAAAATAACTTCATATCTCACAAAATATTTGTCTGATTGTTTTGAAACTTTCGGATTATTAAGTCAAAGGTTCAAGGATCATTTTCCACTCAAAATTTGAAAATCGATATTTTCATTGATTTTCCGGAATTCTTAGGGTGCCAAGTCCCCTTAATTTTTTTAAATATTATTTACAAATATAACAGCATCCATTCATGAGAAAATGGGTTATATCCATGACCAAATTGAAAAGTAGACATGAAAAAGATCAATATATTAAAAGTCGTTTTTAATATTATATCAAGGGAGGGAAAAACGGAAATATAGATAATGATGTTTAACAAATAATTTCATTCATTTTCGCCAATAATGGAATTTATGATTGATATACAATCGGTGGACTCAGTGATAAATAAATTAGATTGTTACATTAATGAGGTGAATATTGATTTTTTTTCCTTCCCCCTCTATCTATTTCTTAGATAAAATGCAGCTTCTGATCAATATTGAATAGAACCCAATCATTTAAAAAGGAATTAATATTGGTATACATTAACTGCATGATATACAGCAGCAGAAAAGCTTATTAAATTAGTATGAAATGGAGTTGAATTTTACTAAAAATTATGTTTAAATTTAGTTATTCTCGGTACGATAGAACCTTCTAAAAGGAACATTGACAGTACTATTTCAAACATATAGGTGTATATAAAAAATTTTCCGAGACTTACTCTGCCAAAATGGAAGTCAGAGTTGCTCCCATTTGTTGGTACCAGATTTGCAATCTTAATTAAACAATGTGCCAAATAGCACTGAACTTTTAATATTAGGAGTTGCTTGGTTTGCCCGGAGAGTGCAATTTAGATAATTGTAGCAGCATGCACAACTAATTAATTACATCGAAAAGATCACAGAACTCATCATAGTAATTCATGTTAATAACACAGCGATATATCTTGGAACTGCGACTTACAAAGACAGCAGGTCACTATCGACGCAAAAGCAAGTATGACAGAACTACATTTACACACTTAGAGGCGAAATTTTTGTATATGCCTGCGTAATTTATCCTCAAGAGAGGGTACCTTGAGTAAGGGATGAGAAGTTGCCCAAAAAAATATGCAGGTTCTCGGTTTCCCAGGCGGTACACTAATGGTGCCATTTGGTAGGTCTAAACTCACTTGAAATTTTGTCGGTTCGTTCGTTCACATTACTGCTACTTAAGGATAGCGTTTTGCTTCATAATATGAAATTCACCAACTTTCAAAACACCTTTAATAAAGAGAATTTAGACTATATTTACACTTTTACAACATTTTTATCCATTCTCTTTACTTTTATTTTGCCATTATGTGAAAAATCAGCCGAAATCATAATTTTATTAGGAAAACATTCTTTAGATTTTTTGAACCATGTTTTAATATTTTTTCTTGTCTTTGATGATAATAAATTTAATTTTTTTCTTGCAGTCATTCAAATAAACTCAAGCTTCATTGATTGTTGCGACATTTTTTCCATTTTTTTCGGATAATGGCTTTTTTTAAAGATTATGCAACGTTTTCTGAATTCAGCGATCTGACGTGGAGAAAGACGATGCAATTTTCTTTTTTTTTTTTTTGCCTTTTTCGGATTCAAATCAATGTTAATGATTTTGTTTACAGTTGATACTGAGCATTTTAATGATTTTGCAACAAATCTTTGACTTGTAGGATTTTCTTTAGCATTAAAGATCTCACCTTTGCAATATTCGAAGAACTGTGTTTTTTCCTTAGATACGTATTTCGAGCAATTTTCCCACCTGAAACCAATCTTGGATTAATTTTTTTTCTTTCTTATTAACAATATTACCTATTTTGACTTTATATATAATTTAAATGAAATAAAGATTTTAATATACCACGTTTTTAAAACGGACTAAAAAGTAAAAAATAATTTCTTCTAGCAACACTCACAAGGAGAGGGCACGACTTGGGAAATTCAATTCGGGATGAAACTTGGCATATTAGTAGCATACCATTAGGGTATTCACCCACCAATCTAAAAAAGTGCAATGCCCAGTCAATTCGGAGGAAATGGCCCTCAAACTTTGGGCGCAACTTATATACCAGTAACTCTTCTCGAGAAGTCAGTGCTCAGATAGCTCAGATGTCAGCGCGCTCGTTTATCATTCGGAAGATCCGCAGTTCGGTCCTGGCTGAGGTTTACAGATAAAATAATATATAAACGGTAAAATAATTATAAATACAACTTTAATGGTGATAAATATTAACTATACTTAAAATTCTCATTCTAAATTCATTGTGAAAGTTTTAAATTATTGGGTTTTTATATTCACAAATTCTTCGTTCTTATTTTATCTTGGAAACAGTAGAGAGCAGATGTTAATATATTGAATACATATGCAGATGGTCCAATATTTTAATGCTGGAATAAAAATAGCAGAGAGCAGCTGTTAATCTATTAAATGCGTAGGCAGATGGTCCGAAATTTCAATAATTGAAAAGGGACTAATGGATAAATGGCTTTACTCATTATCGTATGAAATTCTTCGACAGTTCTTTACTTCTATTCCTTTAGAAGCCCCTAACAAACGAGATTATTCACCTTGGATTTTGAAGTGTTTCGCATTGCTTGTTAATTAAATTAGCATAATACAGAGAGTTAAAATATTCTAAAGTGAAAATGTCTATGAATTATAATACTGCTAGTGTGTCGGAGGTTGAAGATGGAACCACACAAGAATCATTATACAATGAAGTGTCAAAGTTGAGATTAAAAGATGCTGTTATTTATTATCAAGATTTACTGGCTCAAAATAATTTAATTTCATCAGAATCTTCAGTTTCAATTTCTCTTGAAGCAATGTTGATGGGTGAAGAAATTTTCCAAAATACTTTGGCCATCCTGGCTGAAAAAATTATTGTGAGTGATGAAGAACTTATTCATGAAAATGAAAGGTGTCAAGAAAGTTATTTTCTGCACAAAAATAATTAAAGTTTTAATTTAAAATATTTTTTAAATTTTTAATTTAATTTGGAATAATATTGAAAAAACGCAGCCAGGACCGAACTGCGGAACTAGCGAATGGTAATCGAGTGCGCTGCCATCTAAGCTATCAGAGCACTGATTGCTTGTGAAGAGTTACTGGCATATAAGTTGTGCCCAAAGTTTGACGGCCATTTCCTCCGAATTGACTGGGCATTGCACTTTTTTAGATTAATGGGTGAACACCCTAATGGTATGCTATTAATATGCCAAGTGTCATCACGAATTGAATTTCCCAAGTCGTGCCCTCTCCTTGTCAGATTTAAAACGAAAAACGTGGGGCGCATGCAATAGGTAATTGATGCATATATAGTTTATTTCAGTCACTAACAATTTTATTGCAATGGAAATGATATGAACTGTTGAGTGAGTTCTCTCAACGACAGATACTACCTACACTCCTTACTATTAACTATTGCATACGCCCCGCCTTTTTTTGTTTTAAATCTGTATGGGGCTAGAAGTAAATATTTTTTTATTTTTCATTCCGTTTTCAAAACGTGGTATATTAAAATTTTTATTTTATTTAAATAATTATTATCTGCTTTTTAGTCTTATGTGCGTGAAATTTTGCAATCGATTTTAAACATCTTGATGAGATTATGACGGAGACATGGGGCGAATTTCAAATTTATTTCAGTTTCCCTTCATTTGATCATAAATAGAAAATTGTTATTTTCCTGAAAAATTAAGTTACGTGAAGCAGAGACCGTCGTGGAAACAACTAGCACCCGAACAGCATTTTACTCTTTTTTCCCCTCTGGAATTTCACGGCAAACAATTTATTGTCACTCTGGTATAAGAAAGCCTCCCCTCAGAACTTCAATCCACTATTCGATGTTCCCCCACTATTCGCGGCGAAATTTCTTGGAATCCACGTATACAAACTCAAGATCCCCCCCCCTCGCATTCACGAGTGAAGCTTTGACAGCGCCATCTATCGAAGCTCTGGGTCGGTAAAACAAAAAATATGAAATAAAAAATTAACAGACAAACAGACAGACAAGAAAGCGAATTAATATTGCATTGCCATCTAGTTCTGAGCTATGTTTAAAGTTTCAAGTCTCCAGCTCATCGGGAAGTTAGTTTAAAATTCATTGCAAAATTTGTACCGAACAGACAGACAAAAAAGCGAGTTAATAAAAACGTGGTAAAAATGCATGGTTTTCACAGCGTCTTTAAATAACTGAATAAGATTAACTGTTTAAAGATAAAAGACGAAGCCTTCCATCCACCGCGCCTCTTTAAAAGCTCCATTTTGCATGTAAACAAAACTTTTATGTTGCAAATGATAAATTATAGCTTCAGTAACGTTATTGCCATGAAAGTGAATTTTTCCAAGCAACCGAAGTCGTTCTGAAAATGTTGAACACCCTCTATATAAATAAATGAGATGTTTTCCGGATTATCGATTAATCGAATCGAAATATTCAACAAAACCTAATAATCACATGAAAAGGACCATCAAATGCTTCCTACTATATAAAATTTTGTCTTTTTTTTAAAGTGGTGTGAAATACTTTTTTGGAAATATCTCTTTTGATGACTACATGACGTCCGATAGTTCTAATAAAGTCAGTTAAAAAGAATGCGAAAGCTGTTTATTACTCTTTAAGTATAGTTAATGAATAATAAGTTATTATCATAAAAGTTGTTTCCAATTAAAGTAAGATGGCACTGAACTACGCCATAAGGTTAGAAGTAAAATTCTGCGTAATTAGTTTTATCTTGTAAACGGTAACAGATGCGGAATAAAGTAACTTATGAAATTCTACAGTTCTACTGTTTGATACGAAACATAATCTAATTGATGCGCACATCAACATTAAGGTGGTCGTCGAAAATGTAGAATTCAACAAAATTATATGAATACTACCATAAAATTTTTTTGAAATCTAACATTTTTCAAAAATGCCGCACAGCTTACTACAATTTCTATGGCTTAATTGACTGAATAAAGATTTTTTAAAGACAAAATTAGTTTTAAAAACATTGATCTACAAAGTTTATTGATTTAAGTAACCAAAATGCATTGCAATGCCAAATGAAAAAAAACGTTTCTTTTTCCAAATATAAAACGTAGATGCGATAAGTACATTGTTTTAGATCGAAAATAGAAAATTTAATAGAACTTCAATGCTACTCGTACGAAAAAGCTGAAATTTTGCATGGAATTATAAAATAGCATTCTGCATAGATTGCTTTA